>KN173481.1:3021-36673 GCA_000757755.1 Steinernema glaseri
TTGATATTGTAATAAAGGATAATAAGGAATGAGCTTGAGACAATGGATTGAGAACTCAGAGTCGCAGGGTATCCGGTAGGTAGATATAGGCATCGTTCTAGGGCTTTCAAAGAGCTACGATCATAAACTAGACTTTCCTATAACCCAATATAATCCTTATTCTTGACAAGGACATTGGTCAAGCTAAAGGGCTCCACCTCGACTCCACCCTCTGCCCGAAACGTCCCGCGTTGACTCGACGCTATCAGGGGACACCCTGTCTCGGCATTCAAGCTCCTGACCATTCCAAGAATGTTTCTGAAGTGCGATTGTAGAGAGACATTTGGTTCGTCTCGGTTCAAGCTCTATTCATGTGCTGCTTCTTAATAAAGATCTTGTAATGTGTCCATACACCTTGTCACGCTCTTATGTGTACTTCCGAGGCATCCCGTGGTCCAACATGGCGGGTTATTCAGATCCACAAGCTTTATCTTGAATCCATTGGCTTGAATCTCAGTCAAATCGATCGGCAGTAGCTGCTTGGAACGACCTGTTCTCTAATCTTCTCTACAGGGTGTATTTAATGTGTCTATACATCCCGTGGTCCAACCAGGTCGATTACGGTAAACTCTCTTTATCTCAGTCAAACCCGCAGTACAACACTCATCGAATTCGGGGAAATCAGTAAACAAGTCCACGTGGTAACGCTACGCGGAGAATCGCGTACACATTATTACATACAGATACGCGCCGACCTATCACAGAAACGCTTCGCTCACAACGCAGGATATGTGTGGGATCTGGAGGCTTCACCGCGCGGCCTCGTTGCTCGAGTGCGACGAGGAGACGACGCCGGAGTCGCCGCAGTCGTCGGCGACGTTCGCCGTCAAGTGGTGGCCCTGGTCGTCGAGCGGTTCGAAGAGATAGAGGGGCACGGTGCGGTAGATGGCGTCCCGCGCGTCCGGACGGCCCAGCTCCTCGAGGATGGCGCAGAGTCGGCCTACGGTCGCCGACTCCGGCGAGTGGAGCGACCACTCGGCGAGGAGCTGGTCCGTGCGCGAGAGGCTTTGCCCGGAGGAGTCGACCTGAAGAAGGAGGAGTGAGAATAGTTCTTGATAAGAAGGAGCTCTCTGAGGACACCGAGATAAGGAATTATCCGAACCAGGAATGTGCGGATATCCGAAAAAATGATATCCAAATAAAAACAAATTACATGTCGGATTCTTTTGCGGATATAGGGTGGGAATTGTGGATTTTTTTAAAAGTTTTTTAATTTTTTGATCCTTCTGATAGAGCTCTCTCTCCTCTACAGATATGTGCCCACCTTTTTTCCAACAAAAAAAATTTAGCTATAAAAGGCTACTTATCCGCAAGCATATTCGAATATGTCACACGTTTGTCCGGATCGAAATTTATTTGTGGATAAGTAACTTTTTATACCTGAAATTTTTGTTGTTGGAAAAAATGTAGACATACATCTGCAGAAGAAAGAGAGCTCTATAAGTAGGCTCAGAAAATTGAAAAACTTTTTAAAAATCGACAATTTGCACCGCATAAAAAATCCTACTTGCGAATTTGGATATCCGCAAATCCCTGATCCGAACACAGGAGACCATTAAAAGCAGTCTTCATCTCCTAGAACCTACCTCCGGGAGCTGATCGGTGAGGTTCAGTTTGCAGGCGAGGATACTCCAGTCGCGCCCCATCGTGTCCGGGGGGTCAAGGAGCGCCGCCAGCTCGCAGCGCGTGGTCATCTGGAGCTGGGAGACGCAGACGTCGATGCCCAGGGTCAGAAGGCCGGCCACTTCGCGGCTTCCGAAGCACACGACCTCTGTAAACAACTCGTCGGTCTCGTCGCGAGTGTTCTTGATGGTCAGGGACTCCTGCTGTTGCATGGCCATGATAGCCTCGGGCAGGAACGTCGCCGGGTTGGCCACGTGCTCGCGCAGGTGCTTCGGCGAGAGGAAGTGCCGCTCCAGGGAGATGACCGGAGCTACTTCGCTCGCCGTCTGCTCGACGAGGTTCGCCACGTCCTCGAGGAAGTAGAAGCAGGAGGTGGCGAGCTCGGAGGGGCCGCGCACTTGGATCTCCACAGCGTCACCCCGGAGGCGGACCAGTGCCTCCATCTGGCCAGAGCTCATCTTGCTGCAGCCGTACCACTGGACTAGATCCGCGTCCATAGGGTCCTGCAACGAAGAGCATGAAGATGAGGTATGCCAACACATTGGAGTCTTGAGACCAAAGCGTACAAAAGAGCGATAAAAAAGAGCGATAGGCCAAAAGAGCGGAAGGCAAAAATAGCGAAAAATTAAAATATTTTTTTAAATTAAAATATTTTGATCTCCGAGTAATTCTACCGTAAATAAGTCTCTTGAAGCTTGGGAATTGCGGTTGGCTTAGGCTTACGCCTAGTCCTAATGTTTTGGTTAAAGAGTTTTGGCGTTTAATTTAATTTTAATTTTTCACTCTTTTTTCTTTCGATCTTTTGGCTTTCGCTATTCTGTCCCAGACCAAAAGATGGCCCTTTTTGGACAACCTAATTAGCTTCGGTTTCCCTTCATGCCTACCTGGAAGTCGTGCATGCTCCTCCTTAGAGCCACCTGGATCCTTGGGAAGGTGCTCTGCAGAGAGCGCTCCATTCCCCTGGCAGGCAGCACTCTAACTCCTCCATACACGTAGCTGGGTCGGTCCTTCTGCCAGATGTCCTTCGGCGGGTGCATCAGGTTCAAAGCGGGGAACTCGTACTCTGAGTCGCCGTTCGCGTCCGTCGGCGCACAGATCTAGAGCTCAAGAATGATCCTGGGGAACATTGACAAAGCTTCTTACCTGGAGGGTGTCCAAGATGTGCAACAGATCCGTAGGGTCCTGGATCTCAGGGAAGAGCTGGGCGAAGTCGTCCACCGAGTAGCAGCCGGAGCTGCGTCCGTGGCTCATAAACTCCGCCGAGAGGAGCTGTCCGATGATGTGTGTGCCTAGCCACTCGGGCACGAGGACGACAAAGTCCTGGTCCGTGGACTCGTCCCTCAAGTAGACGACCTCGCCGATGAGTTGGAGTTGGTGGATGAGCTGGCGCGTGTGGGCGTCGCTGGCCAGAGGGTTTATCTCCTCGCGGACGTAGTCGATGAACTCGGGCCACGTCACCACCGGGAAGTCGGCGTGCTGCTTCCTCAGGGCGGCCAAGTAGGTGGAGCACGACTCCAGCAGGCTGAGGGGCTTCACCAGGCGCTGCAGAATGCTCTCGCGGGTCTTCTGCAAGTAGGAGCGGAGACTCTTCATGCCTGGGCACGTGGCCGAGGTGGAGTCAAGTAGGACGAGCTTGTCGTGGATGTCAAAGTGGGTCTGGAAGCGTAGCCGGATGGTCTTAAGCATGGCGTCGCAGTCCGACGACACGTAGTCGCCCTCGGCGTTCTTCTCGAACATGTCCGGCGTGGCGTGTGTCCCTACGATGACTACGCGCGAGCGGCGGGAGTTTACTCCGCAGTGGCCGATGGGCTCGCTGGGAGAGACGCGGCCCTTGAGGAAGTTCATCCAGTAGAGCACCTGCTTGTACTGGTCCTCGGTGGCGTCGCTGGCGTTGAAGAGGACCACGTGGATGCAGTCCGTGTTCCCTACGAAGTGGTCGTAGGCGACGTGGTAGGGCTCGTAGCCGCCGAACTCCCACACGGAGAATTCTCCGCAGCCGGGGATGTTCACGCTCTGGACGTCAATGCCCCGCGTGTAGTTGGCGTGGGGCGCCGGGTAGAAGTAGTGCGGCCACTGCTCCTTGGCCTCATGGGAGTCGGCCGAGTTGGTGGAGCTCTGCGAGCCGTAGATGCCCTCGTCTTTGCTCTTGGTGGAGGCGACCGAGGAGCTCGAGGGAGAGTGTGGGTTGTCGCTGAAGCGTCGAGAAACCGCGCCTATCAGGGATCCCATGATGCTGGAGCGATCTGAAGAAGGGGAAGGGTCAGGGAGGGCTGCTTTGAGGTGGATTACCTCCTGCTTGGAGTCCCTGCACGAGACGGCTCTTTCCATTGCCACAATGGCCGAAGAGCTTGAGCTTGATGCGTCGGAGTGGGACGTCCAGAACGATGAGTTGATCCATGAAGGCGTCCCGGACGGCTTCCGACTTCATCTTGGCCAGCAAGGCCGCCACTTGGATGTGTTCTTTGCCGAGCGCGACGAGTTCGGCGCTCAGACCGTCCTAGAAGGGCGTGGGTTACGCTCGGGGGTGTGGGAACATTAGGAATTCATGGGATTGGCTGGGGGTATGTTTGGGTGAACTTAAGTGTTTCGAGGGTAAAGATCCTTGGGAATTAGGGAGGAAAACAAAAGACAAAAGGCCTTAGGTTATACGGAATCACACTTGCCAGTTTCTACCTCTTTTTTTACCGTAAATTTGTGACCAATTGGTATCCGTAGCCTCACTTCTTATAACCTTCTTATCTCTCAAAACAGTGTGCCCTATGACTATAACTACTCGAATCTACTTAAGCATTGGGAAAACGTAGGAAAAGGGGGCCTAATCAGATAACGCAACTTTCGGAAATCTGTGATCCTCTAGGGATGGACATCTAGGAACCGATTTACGTCATTTGTTTCCGATCTTCTCATCGCCACAAAACAAGAATGTAAACCATCGCGTGAGCCCCTCTAACTGTCATCAGCGAGCTTATCCAGAAACACGTTCCTCCCCTCACATAACACCACAAAAGAGTCCTAAAAGGGTCGCCCGCCAAGCACAAAAGACCCTTAAGAAGGTCGCCCACTCACCTTGTTCTTCTTCGCAACAGTGGATCCGGCCAGGCACAGCACGCGGACGATCTCGATGTGATCCTCGGCGGCGGCGATGTGCAGCGGCGTCTGCTGGTCCTAGAAGGAGCGGGCGATTAGTCAGTCAATATCCGCGACGGTGATCGATTAAGTGGGGGTGGAAGGCGTTCGGAGTGCGGAAATGGTCACGGGGCGCGAACCGGTCGGGCAAGTTCGTCGTAAGAAGAACTTGTCACCGGTCTCACTTGGATAGGGACGTCCGCCCGAGCGGCAAATGCGATGATGCGGAATTGCAATCCAAACAACACGCGGAATGGCTCCAGAGAAGGGGTGATGGGGTCGGAACTACTATGGAATTTCTATAAGGGTCTACTCGACAGTTAGAACCTCTCAATGATGCTTAATCTTAGAGCAAAGATCGCAGATTCCTGATAGACCCGGAAGACCGCCTTAAATATTACACCCTTGGCCAACATTCAATAGTAAGGCTGTTACACTTCCGTAAAACCCTCAATCTCCTAAGAGTGAGGCCAGGAACGCGCCACCAACGCACTCCGAAGAGTAGAAGCCCCACTGGTTTGGCGTCTTCACCTCTCCGTCTTCCCATGACATCAACTCTTCACACCTTGGGGGGCAGGTTTCCGCTGCTGGCAACGGTGACTAATAGGGAAGGAACGAGACTTCCAAGGTCGTCAATAATTAAATTGCGAAAGAATTTCTAATCTGCAGGCGAGAAACGTGATAAGATGATTGGAAGAAGGAAAAACGTTCGAAGCACGAGGCGAGCTTGGAGGGTGCTGGAATAACCAATTCGGTATCAGAGAGAGAGAGATTTTAAGCTGAAAAACGAGGGTAGTGCTCATAATTCTTTTTCTGCCGCTATTTTAACCGTCCTTAGCAAACTAAGCTTCGTTTTACCCTTCGTTACAGCCTTTACTTAAGAAACAATAACAGCATAATCTAAAAGGAAGCAATCGAGGACCGAAATGAACGGGTTTAATCTAGTCCACGTCCTAGCCTGTCAAGAATATTGTTCCAGAGCACAATAGAAGCGCGACAACAGCTAACGTACACCGCGTTCTTTGATCAAAAGGATAAAAGAGGAGTTTTGAAGTAAAAGGGATACTCGGCAGCTTATCCATGAGATCTTCAGAGAAAGAGTGCTCTAAAACCTTCGAAAATCTTCTCCTCTATCATTCTAACCCATATTCAAACATCAACACTAGGCTTAATCTGGAAGGGAGGAAAGCCCTCGAATGCCAGGGCTTTGGATACCCAAAATAGAACTGTCAAAAACACCTGCCACCGGTGGCGCTGGCTCAACTCTGAGCCCCTTCAATTAGGAATATTACAACTACCGTAGTTCAAATCCCGACCGCGCTAATGCGCGCTTAGCTCGGCGATTAGGACGGGCGAACACTGCGGCGCACAAACAAACACGTGCGCGTGGCGAACGCCGCACGTATCCGCTGACAGCCAAGTGACCGCTCCGCGGAATTAGTGCTCAATTGCGCAAAAACGTTTCGAAATCGCGCCGAGAGGTATTTGGATCAGCGGCGGCGGACGTCCCGCGTCGATTGGCGGTTAGAAGGTGCTCGTCTAATTAGCGTTTTTTCCGATCGGGAGGTCCGGGGTGTGGCGCTTTGCAGAGTGGGGACTGACCGGCTGGAAAGTGGGCTACTGATCAGAGAAGGTGTCAGAAGTGGGGCGAGAGCATGGAGAGAGTTGCTCTAAGCGGGAAAAATGATGTTTCCGGTGGGAAAAAAAGGTGTCGTGAGCGGGAATGGACCTACTTGGGGTCAGTCCTTACGGGGTTTGCAGCCTGAGGATCATAATGACAAAGAATATTATAATAGAGACGCTCTCCGCGATAATTTCGACCTTGGAGGAGTTGGAATGTTTACGTTCTTCCACCATTCACTCAATTTTGAAAGATCCGACTTTCCTTGGACAGATAAATGGATACTTTGCAACATTCACCTCGAGTGCTGGGGAGTGTGGCAGGCGAACAACAACAAATCACTCAAACAATGTTTCTCCAATGGATCGTGGGTGATCGGCAATGACTGATCGCTGCTTCAGCGTCGTCGGATGCGGCCCGTTTGCTCCGATCGTTTGTTTAAATTCATTGTATGACGCAAACACAAAGGACCCTTTCAACTTTATGTGCACGTCTTTCCGTTTGCATATTCACTGCGTTGGAAAGAACATGGGGACTTTTATTTAGAAGCTAGGAACGTTCCTCAGAGTTTCCGATAATTTGATGGGTTTAAGCCTCCAGAACTGCTCGCAAACTCCCTTCTGAAATTGGCCTAGGGGAGCTACTACTACGAAAAGCCACCGAAAGGGACCTTATTAGAAGGTCTTTATTAGAAGCACTAATTCCTTGTCCAATCGAGTCACTGACTTAGAAGCAAGGAACTCAGAGTTTCTGTTTTTTTTTTGAGCCCCAAAAGTGTTTGCAAACTCCCTGCTAAAATTGGCCTTGAAAAGCCACCCACCAAGCAAAAAAGCTTCTTCCTAATTTTTATCACTTTTCATTTCTATTAATGGAAGTTGAGACCTATTGCACACAGAGTTCACGGTCTATGGCCCATAGGAGCGATATTGGCTTCGGTGGAGTTCCCATATTCGTATGTCTTCCTAGGTCTTCTATCGTGAAATGATAGAAACTACGAATCAGTAAATATCGTCGTTTTCTGGCTCTGAACAGTTTCAAAATTGCTGCCTACATCCAACCCTCCAGAAGAAGAATAAAACAGCGATGCACCAGTTCCAGTGCGGACGCATCCACAGACCAAACACCGTGTCCACGAACAAACTCCGGACGCGCTAATTTTAGCCCATTCCCCGCGAAAAGGACGCCACGCCGTCGTTGTCACCGCACAAAAAGACGAAAACAGCGCCACGAGCGATCGGCTTCTCGGCCTGAATCACCCTTCTCCGCGAAACTCACCGCGTTGGTCAGGTCGACGGCGGCCCCCAAGTGGCAGAGCGTCTGCACGGCGGTGAGAAGGCCGAAGCGCGCGGCGATGTGAATCGGCGTGTCGCCGTGCTGAAACCGAGCATCACGTTAGGGCACTGCGATGGGAGGCGACGTTGATGGAGTGGGAAGGTCACCGGGTAGGCTCACCGGTTGGAATATGGAAAAAGTTGATGACCTAGATGGCGACAGCTGAGCTCTTGTCACATTTGGGTAAAAAGTGTGTTCTGTTGGGTGATCCACGTAGATCACATGGAAGTGATTGACGGAAGGTGTTGAGGATAAAGAAAGTGATCTGAGGAAGGGTTCAGTTTGAACAATTTTGGGATAAATAAAGTAAGCGTATCAAGTTGAACAAAAGAATTGCTTCATTTATTCGGTTTTTGATAGGAATTTCCCAGGGTGAAGTAACTGCTCAAAACTACGGTTGATATCATCCAGGAGCAGTGTCAAACGCTCCTTAGGTCAGCCTAAGCCGATGGATATAGGCGAGCCTACAGCTGTCACCACCACTTCCCTTCTCCATATGAACTTCGAGTCCAAGTATCCACACCTACCTCGTCTTGGATATTGTATCCACAGCCTCTGGTGATGAGCAGCAAGGCGATGTCCAGATGACCTCTTCTGAGGGCCATGTGGAGAGCTGTTTGGCCTGCTTGGTCAAGGGTATCCACAGGGGCACCTCCTTCCAGAAGACTCTGCACGCACTCCATGTGGCCTCTGGCAGCGGCACAATGAAGCGCCGTCTCATCGTCCTAAACAAGAGATGAGTTATGAGCTTCTATCAATCAGGCTATGTTCTGTCAATTGTCCAACCAATTGTCCTCCAAGATCTCCATGCTAGGGTCAATGAATTCTGCTTATTTATCTGAACGGCGACGTCTGGCATCCTCCGATAGGGAAGCAGGAGATAAGGGAAGCGCTTTTGGATGTTTACGTTCTGCGATCTCCAAGACGATCTATGGAGTTGTCCTTCGAGCACTTTACACTGTGCTCTAAGGAAAGACATCAAAACGTTCTATGCAGCAAATGGTCCTGGGACATCAGATAAACCCAAATTTGACCCATCTAGAGCCAGATAGTTTGCCATGAATATCTCACGCGTTTTCGTTCCGGTCGGCGGAAACGATAACGTAAGTATGTGTAGTCTGTCCGTCCACGGCTTATTCATGCATCCGGCTTTAGCGGAGACAAACAACATCTATCGGAAGTGATGACTGACTGACGTGCTCCAATCTGGGGAGGTGATTCTAGCTGAATTCCAAGAATCCAGACGTTCTCTAATGGCTTTCATCCTGCCTCAAATAGAACGGTTCTAAGCTTTGAGATTATCAAATTCTAGGCGACCGAAGCTCGAATGTTAGCTACTTACAGGTGTTCTAAACAGTGTCACAAGCCTGTTTCTGTTTTGACAACAGAGCACTAGGTCACTCTTTTGGACCCATCAACTCTCATCTCCTCCACCACAACTCCCGCGCGTCTCCATCACCACCGCCTCCTTCTTCTCCCTTCCTAATAGCCACAAAAACCGTAAACCGTCCCGTTGCCGGGGACATAAAGACAAACCCCGCGCGGATTTACGACTGTCTCCGTGACTAATTGGCGTCAGAACCCGTCCTTCCGCGGCTTAATCGCATTCCGCCGTTCGTCACCTCATCTCCGTCGCCGTTTCCAATTTTCTTTCGCCTCCACCGAGGGAGCGTTGATGGCGCATAGAAAACGCTAATTAGGGAGCGGTGGCGATGAGCTGAGCTGTTATGAGAAAACGGTCAATTACTGCCTTTTGACACGGGGCGACGTTTTGGGAAGAGGGTTACGGTAGGCGACCATTTTCGTCGTTGGCTCGATTATTGCCGCTAGAGTGGCGACATCATCGAAAGAGGTGAATTATTGAGAGAGGTGAGTGGTAGCCAGGCGCGATCTCTTTTTCTGACGCACTTCTCGCTATGGCTGTGGAATGGAAAACGATGTTTTCGAATGCTTTCGGAAAATTCTGGAGCGTTTACATAAATATCCAGTGGTCATGTGAAATGACGAACAACATGGGAACACGAACTTTCAGAGAGGGGAGAATCTATTTCCAGTCGTTCATCATCGAACATGTGGCAAGCACCTGGAGCTGTTGGTTGGAAGGATGGTGAAAATTAAAGATAATTGGGCACTTGGGGAGGACTTGAGGTTGGGCAGTGAAGAAGGCTGATTCATAGGGAAAACCCTTAACACAAGGCTCGGGAAAGGTCCAGCTATAGGAGGGGAAAATTAAAGATAAGTGGGACATATATATGGCATCTTCACAATCCGAAGAAAGGAACCAATTGAAATCATAGCCAAACTCTCCATTATTGAGCGAAGATCTGGCTAGAAGGCATCCACCGCACCTTTATAGGCTCTATCTCCTTATTCGTCTTATTTAGGACAATCGATCCTTCAAACAGAAACTCGGTCCTTCCATGATCTAATGAAAGGAACCAAATAGTAGAACCGATAGTAGCCAAACTCCCCATTATTGAGCAAAGATCTGGCTAGGAGGCTCCTATCTAGGCTCTATCTCCCCTAATTCGTCTTATCAAGGACCGTTCCTTCAAGCAGATACTCCAAGACTGGCCACTCTGTGGTCCTTGACCAGCACACCTACCGTACAGCATCCATTGTACTCGGAGTCGTCGAAGTCGACAATATCTCCGGCGTCAAAGACGCCTGCCTCGACCATCCTGATGAACGCGGACGTCGAGGGATACTTGACGGCACAGGGCGCCCTGCGACGGGTGGTCGTCGGCGCGCTGTTGCTACCGTACCGCGCCAAGTTCTGGAGGGGAGGGACCGCGTCCTCGGCCTCCTCCCGCTCGTTCTCGCTTTCGCTTTCCGTCTCCGACTCTTCCTCTTCTTCGCTCTCCTCGGCGACGTCCTCCTCCCGCTGGCGTTCCGTCCACGCTTCCCGGGGCACGAAGGGGTTCCGCGCCGAGTAGGACACCACGGGAGGCTTGGGTGGGGCGGGCGAGTGGAAGTCGCTGAGGTTCAGCGCCGGGACGTTGGGAGGACGCGGCTTGTGGTAGAGATTCTGGTGGCGGAAGGGGTTGGTCACCGGGTCGGTGCTGAGGTGCTTGGGTGGGTTGGCCAGCGAGGAGGTTATGTTGGAGATGAGGGACTTGAAGTCGGTGGAGGCGACGGTTCCAGGGTCCGCCAGGTACTCCGAGATGATCATCTGCGGGTTGGAGCGGCTGTGATCCACGATGGAATCTCCGGAGCGAATCGTGGAGTCCTCGGAGCTCCCCAGCTCCTCCTCGTCGTCTTCGAACATCTCTTCTTCTTGGCCCAGGTCGATCTGGGACACGTTGCTGGACGCACAGTTGGACCGTCGTTCCAAGAAGTCGAGCGCCGCACTCAGGTTCGTCTTGGCCGAGGCGCCAGAGTCCGACTCGGTCTCCCAGGCGCAGGGCGCCAGCTGCTGAGGCTCGTCCTCGCTGCGCGTCCGGTTGCCCATGGCAACGGCCAGCGAGGGCTCCGCGATCCAGAAGGCCGTCTCCGCTGGATTATTCATGTCCGATCGATGGTCATTAGATGGAGTCAAAGCGGTGGAAATGGACGCTTGCGGGAATCTATAATTGCCGTCTTCCGTGCACGGTCAGGGCGAGGCGCGGTCTCGACACGCGGGGTTCGGGCTCGGACAAATGGGGTCGCGAAGTCACTGTGGAGGGGAGAGAATGTCGACTGCGGTCTTGAGAGGAAAGAAGGCTCTCGGAACGGGGCGGAAAGGCTACCTGCTTATCCGACTGTGAGCAAGGGGGTATTGTTTTGCCAGACTCTGATTGTCGCCTATTGTTCTCGACGTTGGCAAGGCAGGACTGAGGATTAGATGCCTCAAGGAAGTGGAAGCCTTAGTGCCTCGCAGAGGAAAGGGAAATGACGTGGCGTTGAGAAACTATAATTGATGAACCCAGTAATTAAAAAAGCAAAAAAAAACGCCCAGTTCATCGTTGAAAGGCCAACAAAAAGAATCCAACGAGAGCATAACTAAGAAGGAAAAGAAAATGACGTGATGCTCAAGGAGACACTAATATTGCAGTAACAGCCTAGTGCTGTAATAGATACTAACCAAAGAAGGTCACGAGGTATGGAGATCTGCCTTCCAAAGTTCTTAACGTCTTTAAAAACGCAAAAATGCCATAAAAATATGACTTTGGCTGGCCTATTCTTACAAATGAACCGCACTGACCCATAGGACCTACGAAATACCTATAGCAGTGACTGGAACTATATTCTATTCCACAGAGGTCACTGGAAACCTTATGAATATGAACAAATAAACGTAGTGCTAGGTGCTGCAAGAGAAAGGCCACTTGGCTACTACGGAAATATGCCCTCCTTAGTCACCCTAATCTTTCCACTCGATAAATTGAATAAACACAAAAGAAACACGCACAATACTTTCTTTCCGACGTAACCGGTTCTACCCATATGACCCTCAGGATGGGGAAAGATCACAGATCCTGATAGTAAGGTTACTGGGCGACCTCAAGCAATAATAAAGCGCTCTTTCGCAAGAACCACTTATCCAAACAAGATGAAATGTCGCAGAGAGTTCTAGAAGGCGCGCTGATTTGAAAGCGACGGAGAACATCCTCGGGGATTTCAACACACTTAATGATCTCTGTCCTTGAAACGCCCTATGACCGTTTAAGTGCTTCTCCTTAAGGAAAGCGTGGACTCCTTGGAAGATCTAAGAAGGAAAGGACGCGAATCCACCGCGGAGCGTGCGAAAGAGAGTTGACATTCTCGGTCCTCGTGGGTTCCCAGCGGTGGACACGCGATTGTTCACGCCTCCCGAAGCGATCGCGTGAGGACGCCAGAACCACGCGATTACCTTCACGCCCGGTGACTCCAATATCCAACAAAACAAAAGAATTTCCGAGCTCGGCGGTCGTCAACACCGCCGACCGGCTGGCTCATGGGCAATTGACGCGCTTCAGTTTTTGAGGGTCCTCAGGGTTGAAGCTCGTTCGCGCGTGCCAGGACCGGACGAGGAAGGGACGGATTTAGGTCCTGACGTGAGCGAAATTACGAAATTGGGCGGCTTCGATCTGGGAAAGCCTAAAGCGCGTAAGCAGGAAAACATCGTCATGGCAACATTCTGGAATCTCATCCTTCCAGAAAGGGACTTCTTGTGCGAGATTTCTGTGAACCTCCGCAGCTTATGAGTACATGCAAGTTCATAAGACGTTCTTTGGACGCAGTGCTTTAGTTTTTTAGGGCCAGGAGGCTTTAGAGCGAGTCATGCGTGCTAGGATAGGACTAGGAACCGACAAATTTAGTTTAAAAGTTATGAGGGTTCCTTGGATTAAAGGACAAGCAGAACCATTCTACACCTGCAAGTGGTGGATTAGCAAAGGACATATATTTGCAACAAGAAACAAAAGTTGATGTTCTAGATCTACCACAGCTTCGCTAAGAAAAGCCGCAAATAAGTAAATAAGTAAATAACAAACAAATAAATGAGAACAATTGTCCAAACAGACGTTTAAAATGGACGTTTATAATTTTTGGTCAATTCAGGACCTAACAAAGGAAAACAACAAAAAACTAACAAAGTTAGTCCAAACGTTTTGAGTGTTCTTTGGATTAAAAGACCAGTGGAACCAATCTGCACCTGCAAGGGGTGGATTAGCAATGGAGTATTTTTTGTAACAAGAAACGAAAGTCGATTTTCTAGATCTACAATAGGAAACAATCCCGAATCAACAGAGGGAATCGGCTACGATGCACAAGCTAACATCTTCATCTTCCCTATATCTTCTTGTACGTATAGCGAGGCTAACAGTATCTACAGATATCTACAAAGTATCGCCAGATTGAATGGAACATTTGGTAGCAAGATAGCCAAAAATAGAGATAGCCAGGCCAACCTTCTGGCCGAAATACACTAGCGTCACCACTAATAGGCAAAAGCGAACACCCTCGACTAGATGGTGATGAGCTGAGCAAACAGGGCGCGATCGGCAACAGAGCTCCAGAAGCGATTACTCGCCGCGCACCTGTCGCCCTCCGGCCGCATCGATTGGGGGCGGCGGAGGTGCTGCCGCGCACCTCATCTATATTCATAATAGGGACCGGCGACAAGTCGCGCGACCGTGACTAATGGCGGTGCTGGCGCCGCAGCATTATGGAGTGCTGCAGATGACCATTTAAATTTTGATGGCTCCTTGCATGCGCGCATTCTATGGACTCATTCGAGGCGGTGTTTATTGTGGATAAATGGGTGTTCTGGAGATGGATGGGCTGGGCGAAGGAGGCTTTTAGATGGGCGATAGGCACGATTGTGGTCCAGGCTACAATGCTTCTTTTGGGCAGCATTATTACATGTATCGGTGCCGGACAATTGGATTAGCCGGTTGCGCGAATCTAAGCAGGAATGACGAATTCGATTAAGAACGTGGGGCAAACAAAGCTTGTGGGGATACTAAAGTGTTAAAGCTCTAAATAAGGTCAAGGTAAATTGGACATCAAGTCTTTAAGTTGCCAAAGAAGGAGCAGAGTACAGTGGAAAGGTTAGGCTTTGTTTTGATGATGAAATTGCCTACTACACTACTTGAATGTCCCCCTAATTAGCCAAGGAACATGTTTAGTCTGGAGCTTAAGGCTATGCAACCATCCGAGCATTAGGTATGCCAACACGATTACACGCTTGATAGGTTAGCAGAGATTAGCAGCACATATATTACTTCCAGCTCTACGCCCTCCTGACCTCCTTCTAAGCCATGGCTTTGCTTCACATGTCAATTTAGCCTCAGCAAAGATTTAGCCGCTTATTCGCAAAAGACAACATTATCCCCACTATTTTTGTCCATTCCTGCAAGGGGATATGATAGGACTATTTATACAATTACTTCGACTAATTAAATTGCAGAAATTGTGCTAACCACAACAGCTGGAGTACTCCACTCCCCAGCCTCGAAAAAAGTGCGACTTCCAGGAATAGTTTGCAGCGGGCATGAATATTTTATGACCTTTTGCACGTCCTGCCACACCTGGGAAAGCAGAAAAAGGTCAAATGTCCTGATGGAAGTCGTTGAAGCGCCATAAGGCAAAGCCACAGTCTCTATCCTTTTTTCTCTTTCCTTAGGCTGAAAACATGCCCTGGGGAGTCACTGTGCCAGGATCGAAGCCAGTTAATAATTCATTGTGTTCCTGGAGCCTACAAGAGGAAGTCGTGGGAGTGCTCAGAAGAGAAAACAGGTGACGCTTATAAGGAAATATGGCACTGAAGGATAAACAGAGCGGTTCCAGCTCGAGTGACAAGTTCATAAGGTCCAGGTAAGTTCATGAACACAGAAAGTTGTTAATATCAAATAAGCTTCAAGCCAGAAGGCCTAGATGCTTGTTTACCTTAGAAAATGAGTTCAACTAGGGCCATGTTCGCTGTATTTTGCTGAAGAGAAGAACAGGGCCAACTACTTGAGCATAAGTAGTCTTCCTACGCCCAATAGAATGCCATAAAATCCAATAAACCCAACAATCCCCTCAGCTTCAAACCAGAAGGCCTAGCAGCTTGTTTACCTTAGAAAAGAGGTTCAACTTGGCCCAGGTCCGCTTTAGTCAGCTGAAAGGAAGAGTAAGGGCCAGCTACTTGAGCATAAATCGTCTTCCTACGCCCAACTAATGACCATGAAATCAAATCAACCACAATTATCCCCTCAATAATACAGAGTAACAAACTCCGCAGAATACCGAGCTTCCAGAAGGCCTGGCTCCCAGCTAAACCTGAAACCCAGGCGTCTCAAAAACACCTCTGCGAAACAAAGACCCTCGCCAAACAAAGCCCGACTTCCCACACGCGACGGCCGTCTGCCCCTCGGCACCGTATCCATGCCAACCAGGCCAATGGCCGGCCAGCACTATACACTGGCCGGAGACAATCGAAGGTAGCCCCTCAAGGCGAGCAATCACGTCGAAACGCCAATTTCCAAAAAAGGCTCGAGAGCGCGGCGCCGGAGTCCCCGGGGTGTCGAGGACGGGGTATCGCTCGGCTATCAATAATAAATGCGCCGCTTAGGGAGGACAACTGGTTGGACACATAAATTGTTGACTTTTGCGTCGCTGCCGCTCGATGAAGTGGACTAACCTGATTCCGCAGGGTCATGTTCGGCTCGAATTTGCAGAGGACGTGCAGGAGTCCGGCGTAGCCGTGCCAGCTGGCGATGTGGAGCGCGGTTTCGCCGTGCTGCAAAACATGGAATTCACTATTTATACGTGGAATGAGTGATTCGGGTTGTTTTCAGGTTGGCGAGGGTGAGAGGGTACTTGAGCGGGTCTTGGAGAGGGTTAATCCGGTCGTGGGATCATGGTTCCTAGTTGGGGGAGATTTTGCATAATTGGGGCTCAAAATGGGACCGTTTTTGGATGTTTTAGAGGAAGACCCAAGCCTGGTCCCAAAGCGAAACCAATAGAGCAGATTCTGCGCTAGACGACCAGCTAGAAACTTCATTCTACCGGATACTTATTAGAGGGATGTGAGGGCCAACCTATGTACCCATTAGCCTCAAGGCTCAAGAGCTTCATGATCTTGAAGATCCAAACCAGCTCCTGGCACGAAATTCAGATTCAGGCAACCTTGAAAATTCCGGATCCCGCGATTCGCTGAATTAATATTTCTGGGAACCACAAAATCGGTCTAATCGAGCTCTATCGAATGCGTCATATACCGCCATCGGACGATCATGGAATGTGGGTTTGCGGAAGGTCCAAATTTTGGAGGTTACGGTAGTAAATTGGCCATCTATACCCTGAATCTGTTGCCGAGCAGCTACTGTTCACATAATAGGCAAAGACCTATCGAATTAACAATGTTTTGTGTACAGTTGGAAAGGGTTGCTAGTAAGTACCCATTACCCTCAAGGCTTAAGAGCTTCATTATCTTGAAGATTTAGGTCCTGGCACGAAATCCTAGCTCACCTCATCCTGCAGGTCGATGTTGGCTCCGGCCTCCAGAAGCGCGAGGGCGGCGTCGGTTTGGGAGTATCGCGTGGCGACGTGGAGCGCCGTCTCCTCGCTCTTGTTGATGCCGTTGATGCTGACCTGGTCGGGGTCTTGGCACAAGTAGCGGATGACGTGGCCGTGGCCGTTCCTAGCCGCCCAGAAGAGCGGAGTGTCGCCTCGGCTGTCCGCCGTGGAGATGGGACAGCCGCGCGAGTGGAGGAACATGACGATCTGAGGGTGGCCGGCGCCGGCGCTCACGTGGACGGCGGTCTCTCCGAGCTGAAGAAGGAGGAAGGTGATGGGAAGGAAGGCTTCTACGTACCCTGTTGACGACGTCCAGGTTCATGCGGTGCACCGTGGCGAGCTCCTTGAGCGCCGCCAGATTGCCTTCTTCGCACGCGATCAGCACGGCGCTCGTGATGAGTTCGTCCTGGAAAGGGATGTAGAAGGAGGATTCTCGCGTGGACGACGCCGAACAAGCCCATTTCTTGTCGGTCGTTCATCATAAAAGAGGCGACTGGAGAGAGTGAGAGCGGAGATTTTATCTGTGATTTGCAAGCGGATTCCCTCGGGGCGAGGGTGTTCTCCGGGAAGAACAAGTGGCAAGAAGTGGAAAAGGAAGTCGGCGAACAGGGTGGCCGACGTGGATGGAGCGTCTTGTGAAATATGGCGGTTTTTAGAGTCTTGAGAGTCCCTTGTCTCAAAAAGAAAAGGAAGCATAATCGGAAGACTCTGTAGACACTGTGGAAAGAGATTGTAACCCTTATCTATCGCTTTCATACCCGTTCTTAGCCCCATCTTAATGTGTAAATCTGTGGGGCTACCTTAGGAGATGCACTGCGCTCTGAAGCCATAACAGGATTTCTGGATTATGCAGCTCAGTAAAGAAGCCGTAACTTAAAGAACTCTGGAGACCAAAATAGTGCTTCTTCTCGTTCTCAACGTCACCTTAATGCAGTTAGAATCACCTAGTTCTTGGACTTTCAGGCTCATTTTTAGAAGCGAAGTTATATGGTCGCTAAGGGAACGACATAACTATGATCTTGAATGGTCGTTTATAGTCACCAATGGTCAAAATGTGGTAAAATATCGGATTCTACTAGAGGTCTGTTGTAAGCACAAAACTAGATTACAGAAACTCGAGAAAATGTTCCGCAGCTCATTTAAATCTGTGGATTCATGTGTGGATAGATGTGGATTATGCCCCGGACCTCCCTTTTAATTGACATAAACTAAAGCTAAGGACAGCTGTAGCAACTCCTAAGCAAAGAAGCAGTCACCTGCTGCGATACTATGGTCATCAATTAGAGCTTTTTCAAAATATTTACGATGCACAGAGCGAAGAATAGTTCGACTTATCAATGGTTCCACTTTTCCCTTCCTAAAGACCTTTCAAGATTTGCACTTTCTAAGCTGTGGTTTTCACTTCGCGTCTATGCTCCCCGACTTGTCGTTGTCGCCACAATTGACAGAAAACGTCGAAAGGCTGACGTGTTCCTATCAACGTCTCCATCTATTCGACGCACCTCGTGGCACATGTGTTTAAAATAAAAACTAAATGCCCCGAGAAACCAGTCGACCGGAAGTCAGTGGAAGAGGAGACTAAAGATTCGAGCCCAGATTTCGGTCGTCGATCACTGGACAAGGGTCAGCGAGTGGCAGCTGTGAACCCGGCACCCGTCGCTGTTTGTCGGCGCAAAAAAGTGTGTTTTCAGAAAGCAGTCTGCAGATCCTGAGGTGATTAGCTTTTTGTGCGTTTGGGAAGCTTGTTTTATAGGGTCTCCAGAGTTATGGCTGTGAATCTGCTTCTTAGGAACAGTGTCCTCCGTCGGAGTGCACCAGGAACTCAAATCATAATCATTCAAATGCTTTCAATTTGCAAGAATCTACCGCCATCTTTCAGCACGGCGTCTCTTACGTATCCTACGAGTAAGCAATCGAATTTCACATAAAGTTGCAGATAAAAAACAGCACTAGAAGTAGCTTCCCTTCTAAGCATGGTTCAGGTGGAGATGCGGACGCTATTGTTCCGGAAGCCAGCAGCTGCATAAAGCATTAGTCATAGATTACATTGCTGTGTCAGTGTTTACTGTAAACTGCACTCGTAAAGGCTGGGAAAAATGTGCTTTCAAAGATTGATCAAGATAGGGCGATTTTAGGCATTTTAGCAATATCTCTTTAAAATGTTTGAGCTCCTCTCTAAAAAGGGGTCTAACAAAAAGCGGGAAAAAAGACCACCCCAAACTTGTTGAGAAGCTTGTTTTATCGGGTCTCCAGAGTTATGGTCGTAAATCTGCTCCTTAGGAACAATGCTACGAGAAAATCAATCACAATCACTTGGATTCCAGAGCACCAAATCTACAGTATTCCAGATTTTCAAGGCCTCCATTGTGCCGGAAACAGGCAACTGTCAAAGGCATTTAGTCACCAATTACATCGCTTCGTCGGTGTTAACAACATGGAATAATCTACCGAAAGATGTCCCTTTTGGTCTCACAAGGAGGGAAAAAGACTAACCCACCAATGAGTCCTTTAAGTGCCTCACCACACGCGCTGATCTCTCCTCTCCCCCTCATTTTTTATCTATTGTTCGCTCTTTCTTGTCGGCCAACTGCCCAGAGCATTAGTCACGGTTTACACTGACCGCTCACCAGCTTCCACAACACTACTTGTCCCTTACACACAAAACCAACGCGTCTAACAACTCACCGGATCCTCCATGACGAACGAATCAGATCGCTGCGATCGATCAGAAGTAGCTGGATGGTGAACTGTGACTTAAACAGAGCGGACTCAGAAGCTCCTCTAGAGGCCCTTGGGCGGACACGGACACGGGCGGACGAATAGCGGAATCTCGCGCGATTTAATCGATCGATCAGAGGGGGGAGGGACGCCCTCACTTCCTGGCGCCACCCCGGCTTCTTCGCCTCTTTTGATGGCGCAGATGATTATGCGTGTCGGCAGTGTAACACGGTTCTTGAAACGGGGGACGCAAGGAACGGACGCGGCCGAGCGTGAGTTATAGGTGATGGGCGACGAGATGAAAAACGAGGCGCCGACGGGATTCGGAGAGGTTCGCGGGTCAACGGAGGTCGTTAGGGTTTGAGGGGATGAACTGAGCGGCGATTAAAGTGCTGCGGGAAGTCGCAATAAACGTTGCAACGCGCCGAGAGGAAGACACAACAAAAGAATGACGGTTGGGAGACCGCGTGGAGAGCGCTTTTGTGTTTAAAATAGATCCAGCTTGGTTCTCAGAAGGAACACTTCGAGAGGGAAAACAAAAGGTGGTATAAACATGCCCTGAAGTCCGATTAGATGTCCTAAATGTGAGTAATAAGATTGGTTCTAGAAGTGAGTAATTGAAGAGCTCTATCTCACCCTAAGAAGGGGCAATTCTTCGAAAGATAATTCGAAAAAGGACTGAACTTTCTGTCCTTTTAACCGATCCAAATTAAACGTGCTGTTTCGACCTTAGGAATAATGTGGGTGAGCAACTTATAAGCGAGAATCAGAAGATGAACAATGCTGGAGGAGGAACCGAAACCGCCCATAGATCATTTAGGGTGGGGCCGGCGCCCCTTCTAGACGCTGTTTTAAGCCGATTTCCGCCAAGATCAAGATCATGAGTCAGCAGGCATTTGGGAAATATCGCGCCGAACTGCTTCAACAAAAAGCTTTTCAAAATTTGCGTTCAAATGCAATTGTAGTTTAACATCTTCCTCATATACTTACAGATCTAGCTACCAATCGTTTAGCGTCCTTAAACTCATCCTAACCCGTTACCCCTCACCTCGTCTTTCATCACCTTAATCCCCTCCCGCACCGCCCGACCTGTGAGTCACCAAATATTTGTTCGGTTTTTTAATTAATACGGCGGACGGCGGGGCGCCAGGAAACTTAGATCAGACGGGTGCTGCTTAAAGGGCAAATTAAGTGCAAAGTGAGTGAACTTCACCCTCCTTGATCCTTATCAAAAAGACATGGATCGTTTCTTCCCAATGTTCACCTCCGCGTTCCTTAGAACCCCGGCGCAGCCCTTCTCCATCAGCGAGCGATCAAAAAAGCGCGACCTTCTAAGCCCAGATTAGCCGGCGTCTTAAGCTGCGAAGCGAGTTCAAAACATCACTTCGCTTCGCGGCTCGACGATTTGTTTGTCGACAGCGGTGGCGCGCTACGGAACAGATGTACTCGAGAGGCGCAACCGGACGTCGCCGGTGTTTATCCGCGCAAATCTCGCGGAACACTTAGCCGCGGTCTTGCAGCGATTAATAACAAATCATGACAAGGCTCCGGGGAAAACTGGGTGGATTTCCATAAATTTATGATTTTTTGCTCTCAAGTATACTCGGCCAGGTCTTCCTAACGTCGGGGAATATGATATACTTCTTGTGGGCAAAGTTTCAGTGGACGGGTGACACAAAGAACGACTGCATCCTCGTCGTGGAGGACTCCACAAACAGATGATAAATCTTCCAGGAACCCGTTTCGCACTCCGTTGTTCACGCGCTAAAACAACATCACGAACAGGAATTAGCGGCACTTCTGACGCGCTGCGAGGCGAATCGATTCCGAAACGTAATGCTGCTTGTCGCCTGTACTACTGGGAACTGATAAGGAGCCGACTGGTCCGGGGTTCTGCGAGATAAGGACAGCAGAAGTCATGAAACGAGTAATCTCGTCTCTGGGGTTGGTCAGTGCGGAGATCAGGGAAGGGTCTTGGGAAACGTGACGTGGAAGTAGTACTGGGACGACGGAGATTCAACGATTAGGTGATCGTCCCCTAGAGGTAAGGAAAGAGGGAAGGGGAGGGGGAGCTCGGCATGTTACAGTATAGGATAGCTTATTGTTGGACCGACAAGTCTCAAGGCCAAGCAGGATCCAAAGATCGCTTAAAAGAAAGCCGTCTAGGACCGGTGCAGACAGCAATACAGACAGTCTGCCTGTCTAGTCTCAACAGCTCCTCGAGAATCGCGTTTTTCGTGTGGAACACTCGAACACGGTGACTCATGCCTGCTTGTGACATTAAAAACAGGCGAGGAGACAAGGTGAGGAACGTATTAGTCAAGAAACAAGAATAGGAAGAAGAAACGATTGCTGAGGGCTTGGACCCGAAATTTCAAATTGAGACCGTTTTATAGCAGGTTTCCTACATAATTTGTCTTCTAGGAAATTTGGGGGCATTTCTCGACTGTTTCCTACGCTCATTTGGGAGAGGGTTGGAGAGGGCTCCTTGGGCTGCTCGATCACGCCAACAAGCAGCCAAGTGAGAATCGTGCGACCCAGAACTTCAGCTAAACCCACAAGAAATCCGGTTCCAATAAGCTCACAGAGTCGGAGTTAACATAACTGTGTCATTGCAGGTTCATAAGGGGATGGGGTTTAAGAAGCAGGTGTATTTGGCGAAATGAAAAGCGGAAACGCTCGAGGAAAGTGATCGCCAAACAGAAGAGTGAATGACATCATAAGGTCACTTTTTGCAGGCACCACGAGAAACTTGATCATTTCCTGTTCAGCCTTCAAAGGAGAGGCAATGAGCACTAGCATAAGATCGTCATCGAACCAACTGATCATCGAAAAAGTCAAGTGCACTGATCTTTACAGTCATAATGTGAAGTCTTCCGCCTTAGGGCAGATAAACTATGGGTCTTGTTCTGACAAGATAGGAGATAGAAGACGCTAGAGAAATATCCTATCCCTATTGTGGAATTATAAGGATCAAGATAGATGGAACACAGAACGGTAAGCAGAGTGGACAAGACCAGTTTTTTTCTGAATCAGGGCGCGCTCATCTTTTCATCTTTTGGACGTACGATTTGAACATCAAAAGGAAACGTAAAGGGGATGATAAGGATTCATCTTCTATGCTCCTTTAAAAATACAAACCGGCCAGATAACAGTGCGCATCTATCGTGAGCTGAGCTACTCGTGTGATTTACGTGATCGACTGAGCGATGATCATTGGCGTTTATGAATCACGAGAAGGAGGGGGATGGCACATCGAAATACAGATATCCTGTTAGATCAAGCTCTGAGCTGTCAGCAAGCTACTGACGAATCACACGTAGGAATAGCGACAGAAGTGGAAGAAGATATAAATGAAGAACCAACAGTGGATCTTAATCAAGGCTAGGTCGAAGAGAAAAGCTCTAAGGAAGGTGTTGACACTTCACAAGCTTCATCAGTCCACAATCACCGTTCGATCCAGTCAAAAAACGGTCCCATCTGGCCACGACTCTAGCCCAGCGAACAGGACGCAATCACCCGCTGGCAATCGACAAAACAAAAAGGCGACTTCCACCATCTGTTGCGGGAGTCACACGCATAATCGACGCACAAAACGGCCGCGGCCGACCTTCGGCGCGACCGAGTTCGGTCGTCGAAAACGCGAAAACCCGTTACCCGCTCTCGTCCGCGGAGTTCTGGAGCGTCCCTGTGTGTGGTAAGTGGGTGACGCGCCTGGATCGCGGGTTATGACTTCATCGCCTGATAGGCGGTCAGGCGCTGCACCCGATCTTGCGCAACGAAGGAGAAGCAGAGAAAGCTGCTCTGGGTAGGGATAACCCACTTTGGGAAGGTAGTAACATTGAAAAGATAGGACAGATGAGGCCCGGTTCAACATGATCCAGTTCCAAGTGGTTGCCACCTTTCTAGGTGGCCAAGCATACGAGTGTTCCTACAGGCTGTAGCTAACACGCTCTATACACATTGGAAAGAAGAAGCAAAGGCCAGTTAAATCTCTCTTCCAGTCGACCTCTTCATCTCGAACCCAAGGAACTCAATCCACTCACCTTATCGTATCTCGTATCTGGCACCCGCTCGCTCGCCGGCGATGCTTCTACTCGAGTCGCCTCTGCCCTAGCAAGCGTGATTCTGGCTCGTAGCGTCATTCGATTGCACAAGATCACGATCTCTATGGCTCTCTGAATGGATGTTTAGCTCAGAGCACCCTCTAGCCACTCACCCTCCACTTGGACCTGATCCTGTAGCCCTGGAGTTGCGCCACCGACACCGTGGAGAGTCGGCGGACGTCCTCGACCTCCGGAGAAGAGCCTCGGATCCATGGGTGATTGAGGCACTGCTCCACGGTGGCCCGATGCCTCTGGTCCCGGACGAAGAGTCGCGAGATGAAGTCCTTGGCCTGCTGGGACGTGTTCCCGAAGAAGCGCTCGGAGAAGTGGTAGTTCACGGCGGTGATGTTGGCGAAGGTTTCGTTGCGCGTTTCTCCGAGGAATGGCGACCCTCCGCTCAGGCTAAAGCGTTATCGGTAAAAACATTCCAATGTAAGAAGGTCTCAAAAAAGGGGTCCGGTCAGTTTACCGAAAGACATTTCACCGAACGGACGGTTCGCCGAACCTGGTGTAAAATAGTAAAATAGCAACCCTAGTCGACGAATTTACTAACTTCCATTTCGCATTCTTGGCCTAAGTCTCAACACAAGGTGCAGCTAATGTTCTGCAAAAGGAGTACCCCTTCATTCATATTCGACACGTTTGAGCCCTATTTATCCAGTTCTCTGCGAAATGTGCGACAATCATATTCTGCACACTCATAGATTCCTAACTAAGAAAGAAATAAGTATAACCGCGCACCAAATTAGAGTCGCTTTGTCCTTTTGGATGTTTTTACATATAACCGGGATAAAGGGTCAGGTTAGTGATGGGCATAGGATGAGGAAGGTATTAAAAGTAAGAAGATAAGACCACTTACAGGATATAGGTGACCACTCCGATGGCCCACATGTCCGTCGCCGTGGACAACGGCTCGTAGTTGACGATTTCCGGGGCGATGAACTCGGGCGTCCCCACGATGTCCTTGACGGGAACGCCTGGGTAGATCTGCCTGGAGAGGCCGAAGTCGATGAGCTTGATCTGCGGCTCTCCCCTCGTCTTGAGCATCACATTTTCGGGCTACAACTACTCTCTGCTCAGTGTCCCCAGCACCCTACCGTACCTTGATATCCAAATGTACAACGAAATGACTATGAAGGTGGCGCACGGCCAATAGAATCTGTTTGATGAAAGCGGCCGCCTCGGCCTCGTCCAGGCACTCCTTGCCACACACGTGGTCGAACAACTCTCCACCGGAGACCCTAGAGAAGATGTGAGGGGATTGGAGGAGGAAGGACCTACAGTTCCAGGACTAGGATCACGTCGGTGGGCGTCTCGTACACCTCATGGAGCTCGACGACGTTCTCGTGGCCTCTGACGGCTTTGAGGACCTCTACTTCTCGCTCGATGTTCTCACGAGGAACTCCTCGGCGCGAGGTGGCGTAGCGACGTTTTCGGACGAACTTGGCCGCATACTTCTGACCCGTGGCGCGTTCGATGACCCGTCTGACGGTGGCAAATTGGCCGCTGGAAGTAGAAGGAGGTGATGACAAAAAATGGAAATGGATCTTAACAGTAAACTACCCCAATTGTCCCTTTTTAAAAAATTTTTGTCAGTCTTATTTGAGTATAGTGGAGTCGGTTTCTGCCCGGATCCACAAACAGAATTTGTAGTGACTTTTTTATACCAGAAGTGCCAAAAGAAAAAGAGCGAAAGAAAAAGGCAAAAACCGCGAAAAACTAAAATTAAACGCCCTTTTTCTTTCACTGTTTTTTCACTGTTGTGTCCCGGTGCCATGATGACATGGATCTTTATGATCTCCCAATCTTTCTCAAATTGCACTTTGGGCTCCCTTGTTGTCATCTGCCTATGAACTGTCCACTGGTCAATGTTCGCGCTTAGTCATCGTGTGGCGCCCTTCCACAAATACCGTCCGGAATGTAAAAGTCAGAACCTGCACTGCTTCCGTCAAAACAACGATAGTTACAGTGTGGGGTGTTGTGGAGGGGCTGGTTCCTTATCGATGGTGACGATAAGGGTGTAAGAGGGTTTGTGCTCTTGAAAGGAATTCAAGGGCAAGGCTAAGAACATCTCGTGCTAACGGTCCCCTGGAAAGGCCCTCTTAAACCCCATGTTTCGCCCTTTACGTGCAGCAAGCCGAGAGTTCTGCCTCAAAAACGTCCAGCAAATCCATGAATCGCAAATCAGAGCCCACTGTGGTCACATCCAGTCATGCATGCCGAATCGCCCGCTCAAAGTCGTCAAAAAACCGACCTTCCGAGCTCGTCGCCGATCTCGTAGCGCTGCTCCAGTGGCGCGAGGTTGAAGTGGAGCCGCTCGACGGGAAGGTGCCGCGCGAGGGCCTTCGCGGGAAGAGCGGGCGAGGAGACGTCGGGCATGTCGCTCGCCCGCGGCTGAGTCTTCTGGTCGGGAGGGGCGGGAGAAGAAGAAGAGTACAGGGCACGGGCCGCTGTTACCAAAGGCACATTGAATGGGGAGGCAAATCTGAAATGTTTATGCTGAGGGGATAATTGAAGTCGCGGCGGACAAGTAGCACGAAACACGGAAAGGGCGCGAGAAGAGAATATGATGTGGTCGGAGTGAATTTCACACGTGTACGGGCGCCATTTGTCCAGAGACATGTCCAGAAAGACTTTATGTGTCCAGAAGTGGCACTGGCTAGTGGAAGAATGCAATGAGATAGATCATTATGTAAAGGTACTTTTGGAGTTTATGCAGAGCAGAGTATGCTCGGTATCTAAAGCTCATTTTGGCATCCCTAGATTAGCATTACAATTATGCTTATCAGATGTATTATTACATCTTGCACCCCAAAAAAATACAGGAGTATTGGTCAAGGTAGTAAAGCTTTTAAGAGCCCGTTTGGGTTTAAAAAGCTTTACATTTGATGCTCAGGAATGGCTACTTGAACAGACGAGCTTATTAGATAAGCTAATTTATTTATTAATTTAGCTCATTAGATGCATGATGACCCCTTACAGTCCCAAGAAGTTGCAGGAGTGTTGAGCGGAGCACTACAGCTTTTGGGTTTAAAAAAGTATACATTTGATACTCGTAAAAAGTGGTTCAGTAAACAGAGACTACAAGCAGTGAGAATAGGACCTTAATATGATATCCGAAAAGGCATTTTGAGGAGCTAGGGAAGCCGACGGAGGCAGAAGAACGCCACATTTATGTAAAGGAGAGAAAAAGAAGCGTTCCAAAGAACTACTTGGCGCTCATATCGTCAAAGTCAGTTAGAAGTGCGTTCAGCATCGAACGGAATAGGTTGACCCCTTATAACCCGTTTCTGAACTTTACACAATACCATCAAGGTCCACAAACATCATACCACGAGATCACAATATCTTCTCCACAAAGAAGCCCTAAACCACCACTACCCACTTGAGTAACCACGTCTAACACGACACGCGTGTTGCTCTCTGATCTCACTAGAGTCGATTGTTCGAAAGAAAAGGACTCGACCCAACACAAATTAGGGCGACTCGGACAGCGAAGGTCACAGGCAAACGAAGCATAATTGCTGAGTAAATCTCCCATTCACGCATGTCTTAGCGTGTAGGAGGAGAGTGCGCGCCAGGGATCTGTGAACGGCGGGAATGCATCCTCTGAAGCGTGCCAGACGATCATGACGCAAGTGGGCGTCGAGCCAAGGAGGTAACGATCCATTCTTGAAGCGTTATCTTTGGTGAATGAATTTTCTTTACAGAAGCTCAGAGAGTGATAGAGGGTCAAAGAGGCCATTGGCACCTAAAGTATAAGAAGAAGATGATCACTTTGGTTCTAGATGGTCAGTTTGATTCTTCTGAAGCTGATTCGAATAAACCAAGGGTGAGATTTCCCTTTCATGTGGATTAAAGGTCATACTTTCGTCTTTCACAATCTTCAATTAGGTTTTCTAAGGGGTGTAATCAGCCTGGAAATAGGTCTTTAGCGCAAGCTACTAAAGGTCAAAGAAAGCATATATTTTAAGAACGAAGCGGGGATCTTAAAGAGCGGTGAAAATCATGACCACTCTGAACTGAGATGACCGGAACAAACGAAAGAATAAAACCCATCCGGACGGTACTGATACCCGTGCATTGTTATGCAAACAAGTCCCAAAAAATGAAGGTTAAAACGCCGCGTCCTTGTACAGGTAAACAGAGCGCAGAGTCATTTCAACTGTCCGCGCTATCAGCCCGGGATTTCAACATATGTACATAGAAGTTGACCAGTCGACATCTGTGGCAATTCCATCCACGTCAGCGGCTTCTACGTAAAGACAGATTGCGAAGGAACACGGAATTTGGAGTATGAAGTGCTGGACAACACGAACAATGCCAAAATTACATTATGATATAGGAACGTGGAACGTGGAAAGTAACTTCAAAGAGAGATGGTCGGGGAAAAGCGGGTTTGGTATAGGAATCAGAGGATTCATTCCATTATATAGGAACGTAGAAGATGATCATAAACGAGTCCCTTCTCCGATGCTCGTTTGTTCTTGCTTGGTCATTGCTGTTCCACTGCAAATCTTGGGCAATACTATCCCTGGCCTACTCCCATAAGTATCCAAGGGTATATCTAGCCAATCTTCTGACCCTTAAATCCGAAAAATACGGTCACAAAAGCTCACCACTGCTCAAAACGGTAGGAAGCTTTGTATCCCCTAAAGCAGGGAATCGGAGGCACAGAAACGGGTGCAAATCGTGTCCAAGAACCCTCCTTGTAGATCATGCACCAGATCGCGCGTAAATCTCGAAAGTGCAGCGGGACGAACGTCGCCGAAACAAAGTGCGCTAACGGAACTGCAGTGGCAGGAATCTCCATAAATCACTTTGATTTTTCCAAGGTCGCCCTGTGGCGACGACGTTTCTTTTGCGTCTTCAGCGGCGACGCCAGCGCGACCTTGGGAGAGTTTCGCGACAGCGCCCAACAATAATGTCACAATTACCCCTTTAGGAGAGTTCATCCCTCATTTCCGCGCGAGACACCTTCGGGTGGGAAATTCAGGACATTGCACCCTAATTTGAAATTTATATTTAGTGTGGAATGACATCACTGCACTCCGAACGGCCCTTGAGGGGAACGTGGGGCGGAGCCAGTAGGTCTTGCTGGATCGGTTAATTGACTTGGACAAGTGCCCTTTAGGCGCATATGGACAGATATGTGCCGAAAGGGTGCTAGGAAGGTCAAGATGGGTTTTTTGTCATGGAGTATCGGGTGGATGGATTCTACAGAAGATTAGCAACTTAAATGCTCAAATACTTTGGACCGCAGATCCTGATTTGGTTTGGATTTTGTCTTAACCTCTTACAGAAGCCCACCTAGAGCAGTCTTTATCCTTTAGGAGAGCTACAACTTTTTAGGCTAGTTTTGTAGTTCTGCAATTGCAAGTGTTCCAAAAATAGACCCACTAAAATTCACATACATCAAAGACTAAATTCTTTCGCAACTCCTGGTCAAGGAGTCCCGGTGGATGGGTTCTACAGAAGATTATCACCTCAACTACTGAAATATGTTGCACAATAGAACCTAAATTGGTTTGGATTTCTCTTACCCGCTTGCAGAAGCCCATCTGGAGCCCACTGGCCAGCATTCCCTATTCCTTAGGAGAGCTACAATTTCTTAAACTGTTTTGTAGTTCTGCAGTTGCGAGCATTCCGGAAATAAACCCACTAAACTTCACAAACATCAAAGACTAAACTCTTTCGCACCTCCTCGGCTAATTAACCACACTGGGAGCAGATTGATCCTACGGGATACAATGACATCATGTCCATCGCGTCCGAGCTGTTTTTCAAAGGCGTGGGGTTCTTATTAATCCGATGAAATTAGCTCCAATCTCTGCAAGGCGGACGTGAGTGAGGGGAAATTGTCGGATCCTGTGGGCAAGGAAGATGCTCCATTATGAACAGGAGTGTTATCGCTTTGGAGGCATAACTGGAACCCTACAGTGGTGTTAATGGATCCTTAAGCAGCTTAGAAACAGCGAGAAGTCAATTAATACAACATTTACATTTATATTTCCACCTTCCCTTCCCCCATAGCCTTTTTTAAAAGTCAACTGCTCAACGATTTGTCGGCATGGGCTTCTTGGAATTAAACCAGCGCACAAGGTTGTAGTCTTCCTGGTTTTCATTCAGAAAAGAAAGAAATAAGAAAGATAGATGTCAATTCTTCAGTGGTCAACCAGAAGATTTAGAACACATTAATTGGGTAATCGAAATGTACCGTAAGCCGTAGTCGCACTTATGTAAGCTTAGCCCTACAGTCAAATCGTCTTTCGCCGGTCCCACAATCATTAGGCTCTTTTCTGTACCCGTATCTTCACGATTATCTAATAAATAGGAATAAATTCGGGACTTGAGAACGAAATTTGGAAGCAGGATAGTAAAGAGTAGGTATGGGAATAAAATGGGGACTTTCAGAGGGTTACTTACACGCAACTTTCCCAACAACCCTCGACCCCTTGACACACCCTGATGTCTTCCAACGGAAGATAACACCGTACGCCCAAAGCTCACAAGAGTACAGAAAAGTGGCACTTGCTAGCACGACAAGGAGCGACCAGCTAAAAGGGGCACGGGCACCTGGAAGTGTTCGAATTCATAATTAACTGTTTATGGGAATTCAACGAAGTGCACTACTACAACTCAGTTTCCGAGTGACGCGGCGGTGACGTCAGTTCCGGCGTCTCTGGTGACTTCCTCAAAGTGCCGCTGGGTTCACTCAAGCGCTCCATCAAATAGCCAACTTTGATGACACCCAATGAGGAAGAGAGTTTTCGCTGCTAATGATGAAACCTCGAGCAACAACAAGGATCTAAGGGAGTACAGCTATCCCAAGGACCAAAAGCCAGGGAGCTCATCATCCCAAGGACATGGACACACCCAGGAGAAGGCCGGCGCTGGACGCCAGGCGCTTATCGAAGCTCAGTGGCTAGAACAAAAGCGCTTTGGAAAACAACGGAGAATCTGCGTAAAACGCGCACGTTTGCCGCGTGGATAAACACGGCTCCGAAGAGTGGCGCGCGCAGTTAGCGACACAAGGGCGACAATGCGCGGAACACGACGAGAGCGCAAACAGTCCGCCGCGGAACGAGGAAGCTGACCACCGGAAACTGTTGCAAGGTGTATTGTGCGCAAATGAGGCCGACAGAGGTTCTGCGGGCTAAGTGGCCGTGATGACAGTGTTGCGTCTTGAGGGAGGTGCTCTTTGGAGAGGGGTACAGGGGTTGCGAGTTGAATACAGTGAGGAGAAGGACCCTTGAAGCTGTTGTGCGTATTTTTTTCTCGCCTTGTGGGTTTTTGACCTTTTTGGGAATCTTTATTGGGAGGTTATACATGTCCGGAGGTATGTAACAGAAAGGAATTGGTTGAAAATACTAGGGTGAACCTTTGACGTCGCCTTCTTGTTCCTCATTCTCCGTCATTCAGTTCAGAAGCACAATTAGGCTCGTTAAATTTGCTTCAACGCTAAAAAAGCATATTTGCTCTAAAATTAGACAGTAGCCGATGACTTCACAAGCGATCTTATGCAGATTATATGCAAAACAGCCCAAGTAGGACATAAGAAATGCTGTGGCAGACAAACACAGAGGAACCGCCAGTTGATGGATATTCTTTGCATCTTGGAAAGATTAAAGAAGAAAAGAGTTCAGTTTAAGCTATCTTGACCTTACCGCCACGACTTTACCGCCAATTTCGAAGTCACAGTCGTTTTACAGTAAGTACAGTCGTTTCGTTTTAAGTACAGTCGTTTCGCGGTAAAGTATTTTGGCGGTAAAGTCATGGAGCTTTCTGCTATACTACTGCTTCCTTGAAGTTTCCTTCTAGGCACCAGTGTAGTATCATAAAGCGGATAGCGTTGAAGACCCTTTGACAGGAGGTATTAACGATTCAAGAAGACAAACGATTGACCGCCTACAACAAAGGTAGGCACGAAAGACTCAGATTTAAGTGACTAATCGGAAGAACGCGTTCTGATCGCAGTGGAGAGTCGAAAACACACCCCGATGGATATCGCAAATGCGAAACCGGAAGGATTGGTCACCAGGAATCGGAGGATCCTCCTCCGTCTTCTGGCCCCGGAAACGTGGAGGGAAGAAGGCGCCGGACTCCTTCATCCGGTGGAGAAGGCCTGTAGAAGCAAATTCGTTGCAAAAGGAGCGTTTCAAGGAAAACGGAGTCGGATCAGAAAAGAGTCGACAGAAGCGTGCGACGTCGAGCGGGAACGAGCGGGACTCGGTCCACGCTTCAGCAGATAATGAACAGCGTGGAAACCGGTCCACGCGGAAGACCCGTTTGCACACGCGGAGTCAGAAACCGAATTTTAAGTTTGCGAGTGTTTTGAGCTCCAAAGGGGGCGTGACAAGCGGCCAAAAAACACAGCCCGCTTTCCGGACGTGCTGTTCTCGTCGTGTCGAGACACATTAATCATAAAAGAGCCTGTCAGGACGTTTCGGCGTTTTTAGAAGCAGATCGCCTGGGTTTGTGGGGGATACCTGACAGGTACTTGGCACAATTCCACTGTAAATCTTGGGCAATAGTATCCCTGTAGGTGGAGCGAAGGGTCAGAGTTCACAGTACAGGTAGGTTTTGGTCCTCTTATAAGCATTCTCAAACCGTCAACATGCGGAGCATAAAATGTGGGTCCTATGGTAGGTCTCAAGGATAGCCTTGTGAATGGAATTGAACACGTCATTATGTAGGGTGACCAATACAGAAGTCACCTTGTATGACAAAATCGCTTAAGGCAATTTTGAAGATGGAGCGGAGAGTCAGAGTCCATAGCATCGGTTTAGAAGAACACGGCTTCTTCCGGGGGTGGGGATCCTGTCGAGCAAGGTTTTGGGACTCTTATAAGCATCCTCTAACCCTTAACATCTAGAGCATAAAAACAAAAATAAAAACGAAACTGTCGAGGATGGTTTTGAACCATATAAGTAACCCTTATCTCGCATGAAAACTGCGTCTTATGGTGGGTCTCAGGGATAGCTTTGTTAATAGGATCAAACACGTCATTAGGGTGACCAATACAGCAGTCACTTTGTATGACATAATCACGAAATGTTAGTCATGCGGCACGGAAACAACTCCCACGATCACAAAGTCGCGCAATTGAATCAGAAGCAGCAGCAATATAGGACAGCCAGAGCTAGTACAGTAAGCCCGCCACTCCATAAATGAGACGATAACCGTTCCACCACCACGGTACAGTAACAGCAGTCGGCAATACTCGTAATAACTCCGCTCAATTGGAAACAAAGCGCGCAACCGGTCATCGGACGCATCTTCGCGCGAATCGCCTTAAACCGCGGCGGTTTCAGTCCGCCCGAACGGCGTGCTAATGACAACCGCTGGGACAAGAAGCCGCTCGAGAGTGCTGACAAGCCGATTGACAACTTGCAACCGCCGCCGAACCAGATATCGCCGAAAAAAGGAGCCGCACCGGGGGCTGGACAGAAGCCCGAAGACAGCCTCGGGGAGAGTCGCCACAGGGCGAAACCCTGGCGTCGATTTATCATCATTTAATCAATAAGATATTCGACGACTTCGCGAGAGCGTCGCGCGCGAATTGCGGACCCAAAAAGGTGAAGGAAGAGGCGCTGGAGGGGCAGATTAGGGGCGTTTAGGGTGATGGCGACCGTGAATTAAAGGATGAACCAAGGAGACGACGCGTCAAGAGCGGCGCATCTTAGGCCTGGGTTGGGTGTGAATACGTAGAAGAAATAGTTGAATAGAGTAGGGGTTGGGAACCATTAGATTCAATATTTCGCTCCTCAGAGTAAAGAGAATAAAAGGAAGCTTTAAAAGAAACGCTAAGGATAACTCCTTGGGATAATTATTTAACTGAAGTTGATAACTAAGGGTGCTTCTACCTTTTGGCACTTTCCAAAGATCACTTTCAACCGTCCAGAGTAGGAAGTGTATCCTTTTGAGATTGTTTTCGAGATAATCCCGCTCAGAACGATCTTAATCCATCGCTAAGGAGAAAATACTTCTAAGCCAAAGAAGGAGAGAACTTCACTGACAAGATACATCATTTTTATAGCCTAGTTCAGAAAAAATTGTCGTTAAAAAGGAGATTTTTTGAAGTGTGAGGACCAGTGATGAGAACCGAGCCGGCTCGCCGAGC
>KN173483.1:15734-25860 GCA_000757755.1 Steinernema glaseri
CAACATCAACTATTTGTGTCCTCCCATCTAACTTCCATTAATATCAGTGCTTGCAAGTAATCTTGCTGCACAATAAAAATAATAAGCTGCTTACTGTATATCTCCGATGGAGTCGATGATTTTGTCGTGAATCGTTTGCATTATCTCGAACCTGAAAGGGGCCCTGATAGGAGAACAGCGAAGGCAACGACATTGACTTACGAGCGCTTGTCGTCGATGGCGTAAACCAGAATATAACCGTCGATGTCTACTGAGCAACTTCGAGGGAACAGTGAGTATTCTTGCTAGAAAAGTTTCCATTTAAGTAGTGTCTGCACTTATCTGACTTACCTGTCCAGCACTGTCAGTGATTTTGAGCAAATATGTACGGTTATTTAACTGCATTCTTTTCTGGTGGTAGTCTTCAATGGTCGTGTCATAGGCGTCTGGAAATGAGCCTTCCACATATCGCAATGTCAACGACGATTTTCCTGAAATATCCACTTAACATTAAGGAGAACCTATGTAAAGAACACCTACCAACACAAGGATATCCCATGACGGCGATTTTCCGCTGGAGTGCTTCGTTACCTTTGCCTCGCTGTTCGTACATGATGCCCGTACGAAAAAATATGTACAAAAAGACAACTGGAAAGCTGAAACAAACAACTGATAATAGAGGCAGAAATTTTCAACAACGGCACGCATACAGTGCACGAAGAGAAATAATTACGAGCAACAGGACCAGGAACGTTATGAAGGGAGCCACAGTCTTATCGCCTTTGAACGAGAGAGAATGGTAGTCGCGCGTATGATAAGGAGAAGGACGTGCACAGCCGGTACAACAATCCGTCGAGTCCACCACAACAAAGTCTTTTCACTTTCGCATGAATAGACGGAAGTCGGTCGGTCGTATCTATGTGGACGAAATCCAAAGACTCCCGAATAACACACGCTCCTGCGGCGCACATATTTACAAAACAAGCCTCAGTAAACAACGACGCGCTCTGAAGGCTTGTGCTCGATTCAGGCTGCCGACGGCCAGTCTGCTGGGAACAAAGACGCTGATTAAACAAAAGCCTGCGAATAGTAAGGAGGTACGATCACACGGCTACCTCGTGAGTGTTGTTAAAGTGGAATGACACATTCATGATCAGCTGACCGGCGCGCACCAGTTCGAAGGATGTATTTCACAACGTTTCTTGCATTCCATCGGAGGCATTTCGAAAGGTGCGCGAAGAACTAGTCATAAAACATTTGTTTTGATGTGAACATTGGAAATCGGAAGGACAAGAACGCAGTCCGTTTTAGGTATGGAGTGGGGTTAGAACGACCAACGTTGAAGCTAGAGAGCAATGTGGGCGGGTTTACAGGTTCCCGAGATTTTTTCGCTCTTTTTGTTAGATTTCTGTGCTCGATGGCACCTGCTCTATTGACATACCATATAGGCAAACGAGAGGTTTATGGCATAAATGATGTGCGATTCAAGAGAGCAACGAGATCGCTGTGATAAAGTTTTAAATGTCAACAGATGGGAGCGCGCCCACAAAGAACAAAACTGATAAACCATAAACAAGTTCCTCTAGCACAATTGGTTGTTTGAATATGTGAGCTGTTCCTGGTCACTTCTTTCACTATGGATCCAGATTTTAACCCTTTCAGGCCAAGAATAATCGAAGCGAGAATAGTCGAGATTGGAGAATTTTGAAGTTGACTAGGGAAACCGAGGTGACAAAGATCAGAGAGCAATCCTTGCTCGTTGCAATACGTAAGGTCATAGACTGACGAGAATCCACTTACGATATTCAAGTTGTGAAATTTCACACAAATCCCCGCAGACCGCACATTCACAGCAGCAAGAAGCTCGAGAATGACAGTAGTGATCAATCCCGCCTAAACCGATCGATCGGAAAGATAGGCGAAAAAATTGGCACACGTTCAAAAAAGATACGTCGGGGTCGAACTGCGTTCAAAAACCAGACGAGAGACGGTCGACAACCCCAAATCACAGTGGTCTCACTAATTACAGTAACAGAACTTGATCGTCCCGCGGACGCCACATGCGCGAAAAGCCCGCGCGCAACAAACTCAGGCAAATCTCATTGGGACCAGCGCGTCCTATGGTGGCCTCGGTCGGTCGTAGCGGCCAGTCTTGTCTTCCTCTTCCGTCGCCGGCGTCTGCCTTTCCGCCATCCCGCGCGTCATGCCCCTCGTCGTCCCCTTGTGCCCCTCGTGAGTGTCACGTGCCCGGCAGTCGCCGCCCGCACCAACGACCGTGTCTGAAACGCTCTCAGAGACTCGCGTCAGGAGCCAAATCCGTCTCTGCCTTTGATTTACCCTCACCAGCCGCCGCCCGCCCGCATCGATCTCATCTGCGCGCGGCGCGTGTGTCCATCGTCTGACGGCGAAGTGTGGCCCTGTTCTGTTCCGTTCTTTGGGCCCCGAGGGCCGCGTTGTCGCCACCGTTTTGAGCATCTTGTCCCCTATGCGCCGATCGAAGTCGCGCTTTCTTATTATATTAAGCTCTGCGCAATTTGGTGTCGTTTCACTGGGACAGCGAGGACTGGACCCGATTTTGGTCGTATTTTTGCGCTTCTCCCCTGCTGTTCTGCTCAACTGGGGCGCGAAAATAAACCGGTTGATTGACGCAACAACGACTCCACCGACTACAGCAAAGGAAGAAGAAAGATGGGGGTGCGACAAGGACGACGAACTCTCACGGGGGCCGTGTTCGCCTGCATCGCTGTTCGCCGCCTGAGGCTCACTTTACGTCAGAACAGTCGTTCTTCGAAATGCTGACAGCGTAGTCTAGGTGTAAGGGCTTGCTTCTAACCCTTCATCAAGCTGCCTCTCTACATTTCATTCTTTTCGCTGGCCAGGTTCTATGCGAACGCTGCGTGGAACCCCTTACGTCTCTGTCTCTCCCTGCAAGGGTTTCTGTCGGTATTCGATGAGCTTTCATTTTAGTCGTCTGGCTTGTACGCGAGTGGTTGGTTGGGAGTTTTGAGTTCAAGGACATTCTCGCAAGGTGGCGGCGTTCCTTTGCTTTAGAGTTTTTGCGCTTTCTTTTCTTTGTTATCCTTTCGAGGCTTTCTTTTTTCGCCTTCGTGTATTGAGCGTAGTGCGTGTCACTTTATCCATGTAAATGCAATGACAGTTAATCGTCATTTTGTTCGTTTCAAACTTGAATTTTTGAATTATTCATTGAGTGAAGAGACGCGATCTTCTCGCTTTGGTTCTGAAGTATTTTGACTGCCTGTCAAGCCATGAGACTAAATAGCCATTCTGAGCGTCAAGTGGCTTTTTGACGTCCCATTCCGCCGCTCTCCATGGAGACTTTTGTGCCAGAAAGGGCGGAAGGAACTCCGCCTACGTTATCATTTGTTTAAACTGTACGACAGCTGGTCACCGCTTTAGATGAGCACGCGCCGAGTTTTTTTATTTCCACTGATGATATTTTTCCTCTCGCTAATCTGGATGTCACATAGCCTGGACGTTCAGATTTATGGATCGCTATGCTCCAGAACTCCGGCTTTTCCTTGTAATCGCAACATCTCAGTCTCTTCCATCGACTATTTATTGCGTTTTTTACGACTTCCTAACAGATGTATCTAACTGCGCCGCAGCACGAGAAGATCATTGTATTTCGTTGCTCGTTTTTTATTAAAATGAACGAGGGACTGAGTCTTACCGTATACTCGATGTTGATTCCATCTTTTGATATTTTACCTTGCCTGATGTGACAAGGAATCATCGATTGGCTGTGAAACGCAAGGTCGTGTTATTGATGTATTTATCGCCACCTTGCCTAGGGAATCCTGATAACACGTAATATGTTCACCCTGTTATTGCGGCGGGTCGTTGCTGACGCCGCAAGATGCGAAGGGAAAGAAAGTTGGATGTGTATGCGCGTAATTAACCTTCTGAGGAATTCACCTCGAACCACCCGTCATAACTGGTCCTGCAGGGGTGTGGTTCGCTAGCCTATGAGCTTTGTAATTATAGGGTGAATTATGAAAAAATTCAGTTCGAATAACACGGAACGACAGACTCGTCGTTTAGTTCGGTTGCTGAGTCAGCCGGCGTCTGCGCTCGCCCTATTTTGGGTCATGCGGCTCTGATTGATGCTGCTGCGAGAATGGTTGGGTGGAAAACTCATCGCGCTAAGTCCTACTTTTGTCGATACGCTTTTTTTTCCGACATGGAAGTGTTTTGCTCTGCGTGACGATCTGCTGTATGCCATGTCTTGCTTCCCAAGTGATTTTACCCTACTCGTTGGACACCCATTCGCGTTTGTTTGCGTGCTTCTTTACGCATCCATATCTGCATTGATCAACATTTCTTTCAGTTTGCACAACCAGGATGGCATCGAAGGAACAGAAGAGGCTGCTTACTCTCCAGAAGAAAAAGAAGAGAAAAGCCGGGAAGAAGGTGAGAATTCCTATATTTAAACCTGTAAAATTGTTATGGCCATTTCAGAAAGGAGGGAAACCAAAGCTGCCATCTCACTTGTACGTCAATCCTACGGATAAAAAGTGAGTCAGAATTTTTATTGAGTACTGAAGCTCGGACGGGCGACAGCGGCGAAATGGATGCACGACTGCGCCTGTGGACAGTTGTTGCGTCCGTCCATACGCGCCTGTTGGGAGGGGAACTGAGGCAATTGTGGTGGCACTTATTGCTACTTTGTACGTATCGAAGTTCTTATTCCCTTTACCTGAAAGATATTCCTGGCGGGTTTGTGTGCCAGGTTGTTTGCACAGCAAGTGGAAGCTGAAGGTGCGATGAAAGCTTTCCACTAGCTGTAATAAAAGAAGCGCATGCTCCTACAGTTCGTCCACCACTTCATTCGAATGTTTGTGGTATTTCTGAGCCGTTGGCTCCAGCCACCGGAACTCCCTCTGGCTGCCCTTCGTCAAGCTCGATCCCATTCCACGGCTTCGTCGCTTTCTGAACAAGACCTGCTCTTCCGACTTATTGATTCTGATAACGACTGTCCCGGACAGTTTGTTCCATTACAAAGATCGAATGACAAGCCTGATGACGAATTTAGTCAGGATAGTCTTGTTATCGATGAAGAGATTAACCTTGTTGTCACTTCGGACGATGAATTTTACACTGATGCCATGGAGGTGGATCATAACTCCGAGGGCTTCGATAGTGAGCAGGAATTCTACCACCATTACGCCCCTGCGTCAGCATCTTTTACATACAAACTGAAAGCTTACAATGGGTTAGCATTCAGAGACGTTATTAGGGAGAAATATACATAATCTGACATAAAAATATATAAAAGACTTACAGTATATTTACTTCTTTTAGCGAAAACGAAGGTGTGAATCAAGCCGTGGAATCACCAGAGGATTATGAAGATGCTGTGGATTCGCACGGAGGTGACGCTCATCCGTATCCTTCGATGTACCATCAAAACGGAACGCCTGCTGATTGGCAGCAGCGTTACGACAACATTTCGCCTTTCGAAGAAAGCCCAGAATATCACCCAGGTAAGTCAATCTTCCGCCGAATTTTGATTGTCCGAACATCGGACGATTACTCGCGCTCACGCGAGTGTTTCCTTCCAGCATAAGGCGTTGGAGTTGTCTCACTTCACTGTATTTCAGAAGATCAGTTCCTTGAGACCCGATCAGTGGAGGGCAGTGAGTCTTCTGCGGACGCTGGAATGACGGCCCAAGATGTGAACGGTCCCCTTGGAAGTGATGATGAGGAACAAGAAGACCCACGAGATTATCGGCGAGGTGGATATCACCACGTCCGCATCGGCGAAGTGTTCCATCAACGCTATCATGTTATCCGCAAGCTCGGCTGGGGGCATTTCTCCACTGTTTGGCTGTGTTGGGACACAAAGGACCAACGTTTCGTCGCTTTGAAAATCGTCAAATCTGCCCAGCATTATACTGACGCTGCATTGGATGAAGTCAAGGTAGGAAAGCCACACTTCAGAGTTTAATCTTCTTCATTGTTTAGCTGCTGTTGTGCGTTTGCAAACAGACCAACGACAACGGATACAGTGATCGCGTCGTGCAGATGTACGATGAATTCCAAATTGAAGGGCCCAACGGAAGACATGTTTGCATGGTTTTCGAGGTAAATTTCGTTAGTAGCTTCCGACACAATAAGTTCCTTCAGGTTCTCGGTTGTAATTTGCTCAAGCTGATAATCAGAAGTAATTATCAAGGTCTGCCACTTGGAAAAGTGCGCGTCATTGCAAGACAGGTACTGGAGGGTCTGCAGCATCTACACGATAACTGCAAAATCATCCACACTGACATCAAACCAGAGAATGTATTGGTCACCATGTCGCAAGCTCAAATTAAACAAATGGCCGCGGAAGCACTTGCTTGTACAAAGTACGGATTGAAGATGTCCGGAGGAGCGGTCAGCACAGCTCCGCCTCACCTGAGCCCTCCTCAGCAGGTACGTGAGCGTTTGATGCATCCAATATACTGTGAATTTTAGGTCAATCCACAAATGTCGAAAAGTATGAAAAGACGCATGAAGAAGAAACAGAAGAAGCAGCAAAAGCTCCTTGAGAAACAGTTAGAGGAGGCTGAAGGCGTTACTATCGACGCTGAAGTGCTGAAGTCACCCACTCTTAGTGCACGAATTGTAAGTTAGCCGCGACTGTTGTTTTTTTCTTGCAAGTTTTGGGTTTCTTTTCTACTTTTCTTGAAACATAACAAGGTTCTATTGGGCTTTCCAGTTCGCTAGCCCTCCTGAAGATCAACAAAAGTGGCTTGAGCTAACAGCCTCCGAGGGGAGCGCGGCCCTGTCCCCAATGCCGATTTTCGATCCCTACAATTTCAAGATTCCATCGATCCCTCGCATTTCGGTCTTCCAAAAGCCGAGGGGGAGTGATGGAGCGTCTGCTAACGAGCTTTCAAAGACGGTAGGATCGGCGTGCATCTGCCGTTTGGTGGTGGTGTTGGTAGTTGTGTGGAATGGTTGTTGTGTTGTTTTCACCCACGTTTTGCATTAGTTAATCGCTTTCTTAGTTGTGGGTAGGCCGTCTTAACTAACGTTCTTGTTGTTTTGTCATCTGTAGCACACACATTTCCTTGATTCTAGCTAAACGGTACTATTTCAGAGTTCAACAAATTCCATGCAGCAGAATGGAGAAAACGGCGAACTGTCCAGCGCTGAACGAGTTGTGGAACTCGATCGTATTCAAAACGGTGGAGCAAATTCTGTTGATTCTCCTGGAACCCCTGAAAAGCAAAAGCGTCCTACTGAATTGGATTTATCGAACGCTAATGGTTCTCCCCAAAAGTCCGACGGAACACCTGAACTGGATTCTGATGGAGGAATGCAGCGGCAGCTCCAAGACTTAACTGAAGGTAAGTATCGAGCTCTTCTGTGTAGAAATGTCGATTGACATGTCTACCTATCAAGAGTCGCTTTTTATTCTTACATCCTTTAGGCCTTACTGCTTTAGCTATTGATGCAGCTGCCAGGGAGAGGACAGATGAAGAAGAAATCGACGTGAAACTCGCTGATTTGGGTAACGCTTGCTGGGTGGTACGTTTTACCCTTGCAAACTTTTTTACATGACAGTATTGTAGCACCATCACTACACCGATGACATTCAAACTCGTCAGTACCGCAGTTTGGAAGTCCTCATTGCTGCTGGTTATGGCACGGCTGCTGACATATGGAGCACTGCATGTATGATTTTCGAGCTTGCCACTGGTGACTACTTGTTCGAACCGCACGGAGGCGACAACTACTCGAGAGATGAGGATCACTTGGCTCACATAATGGAGTTACTGGGGCCTATCCCGCCAAGTATTTACAAGAAAGGTGCGGAGTGGCGGAATCTTTTCCACAAGGCGAGTCATCGTTTGTTTGATCCAGTTATAATTAGGCTTCTTTAGTCGGGTAGACTACTGCACATCACTCAATTGAAACCGTGGTCTTTGTTTGATGTACTGACGCAGAAGTACCATTGGAGCGAGCAAGACGCGATAGAATTCACTGACTTCTTAACGCCGATGCTCGACTATGACCAGGAGAGACGTGCGACGGCGAAAGAAATGCTGGAGCATCCATGGCTTAAGGGACCTGGTTTTCTTCCGACCTTGCCAGAAGCGGATTACGTTATGAATGATGAGCCTATGAGAGTAGGCGACGAATGACCGGTCTCCTTTTTCTGAACAGTGTATGTGGAACCATAAGCTTTGGCCTGTTCTAAGAATATTTAATTTTATTTCCAATAGCACTTGCTCCGCACTGTACCAGTTGCATTTCTGTTTGTCAATACTTGTTCACAATGATTCTGCGTGCATCTACTTATGTCCTCCTCATCCTTGCAAATCCAAGCGAAAACCAATTGATACGTGCATAAATCTTTAATGTTTTTATTGTTTTCTCCTCGCCTTTGTGATCAATATTTACAATGTGAAAAGCGATAAAAAAGTAGGACGTTGGTCAAATAGTAGGTATTCTAGTTGCTTTTTCCACAAAAATAACGGAGAGGTGCGAGAACAAGAAACCTGAGGATCGATACCGTAATCCCGTATCCGATGAGAGAATCAAGTGAGATCACGGAAGTGCAACACAGTAACTAGGGTACTGCAGGCGTCATTCAGGTTTTTCGTCGTTCGAGTTCGACGTCGAAGCGCTGCTTCCGAGGGAGGATTCATTTGAGCTGCGGCGTCTTCGGCTCACGTGCTCCGTGGCTTGTTCGTAGATGATGCCGTTTTCGTTGAGCAGTTTCCTGAGGCGATTGTTCTCGCAGCGGAGTTCGACGACGTGGTCGGCGAGGTCGCAGTGGCTCTTCTCCATCTGCAGGATCGCGCGGGTCACCTGAAGTAGACAGTTTAGATCAGCTGCTTAGGATACTTAAGGCAGTATCGAAGTCTTCGCTTCGTTACAAATGCTCCCCACGCCGAATGCTTCGGTTAGAGTACCATATTAGGTAGGTTTTCATGGTGCGAAGATTCAGAATCCTGGATTCTGGATTTCAGAATCCGCAGCTCCACGTACAATATGGTACTCGTTCAAAAGCCCGCAACGCCCTCTATTCAACGCTTACCTCGTCTCGATTCATAGAATCGAAGCGGTCAAGTTTCGCGCTCTCCAGGTCTGCTTCGAAGTCCCTTTCCATGTCGAAGTCTTCGTCGCTGCCGGAGACACTGTCCGAGGAGAGGTTCTGTGGCTCGGAGGAGACGCTGTAGCACCGGAACCGGTGGTCGACGACCGTCGTTCCTATCGTGTCGTCTTCGGCGATGTGCTCGTCTTCATGGCCGCGTTCGTCGCGGTCCGAAAGCAGGAACTGGGTCGTGTTGTAGGGTGCCATCGGCTGGAGGTGGTGTCCCAAGACATTCTTCGACGCGTGATGCCTAAAATGCCGGCGGACATTAGGACGAGTCGCTGCGTCGCCGGCGGCGGGAAGACGGGCGAGAGCGGAGTACTGTAGCGAAGTCAGAGCTGTGTACTGTAGCGCGTCACGTCACGTGGGGAATACCAGACACGCGTCGACCACACACAGCGTTGTCCTCCACCGTGTACTGTACTACTGAAACGCTAATGCAATTAGCGTTTTGGTCGAAGTCACAAGTGGGTACCGTAGTCTACGAGGAGGGGATAGAACGGAAAGGCACTGGTGATACCGTATCCATAGGGACATGTTTCACTTGCAACAACCCCTCACGGTTCCTATTTACTCCATCTACCGTAACCCCTAGGTGACATAAAAACACCGATGTGTTCTATTGCCCAACTGATAAGAGGCTTTTGTTACGGGTCTCGCCACGCTTGTCATTGTCAGTGCACGGTGTAAAATAGCATAAAACCGGTTCTACTTCCGGTAGGATTATGCAGGCGAATTACCGTAATCCAGAAAATTTTAAACATATGCTTCATGGTACTCAAACAGAAGCTTATGAGGTGAGTAACCTCAAGAAGCTAGAAAAAAGCAGAAAAAAGGGTCCACTTTTGAGAAAGATGGTGTGGCACCCCCCAGGAACCAAACTTAGGGAAGCGCCTACCTATTCGTAGCACCTAGGTGCTCCCGAACGTGGTCCAGAAGGAAATAAAAGCTTAGAGCTAATAGAGATCAGTAGCACCAAATAGGGACCAAGTTCGAGTTGACCCTTACCGTAACCCTCTTGCAGGATACCCTTATAGG
>KN173484.1:0-42452 GCA_000757755.1 Steinernema glaseri
ATTGCGGTGTCGAGGGGAAGTTAAAATGGCATTCGACTATAAATAGCAAGTCGTCGTAAACCGCCATTCTCCCGCGTTAATTTGATTTTCCAGACGAGACCAAGCAGTGTAACTTTCAGAATGCATTGTGAAGTTAATTTGGAGACGCACTACAAATGACCGCAGAACTTGCACGATGCTAAGGCCGCCACCCTCCCTATACCAAGGAAGGTGGCCAATATGTGTCTCATTGGCACTGGTACTAGACACTGTCTATGTCTACGAGACACGTCTTTTCCAGACGAGACCTAGTGACCTAGACACCGACGTAGACAGTGTCTACATGTCTGTGTCTGAAAGGCATTGTCTATGTCTACGAAACATGTCTATGTTTAGGAGACATGCACCGCTTGATCTGGCATTCAGTCGACACTGTCTATCTCTACAAGACGTGTCTCGTAGATATAGACAATGTTTCCATTTTTCCTTATTGTGCGACGCAGACAGACATGTCTGGCCAATAGAGACATTGCCTATACATATCTGTGTCTAGGTCTACGAGACATTGTCTGTCTAGGAGACATGTCTTTGTATAGAAGACATTGTCTATGTCTAGGCGACATGCACCGCTTGATCTGGCATTCAGTCGGTCCACCAGCCAGATATGGGTCTTATTGGCCACTTTCCCTGGGTGATGACCGATTAGGGCAAAGTCTGTCCATGACGTAGAAGAAGGTGGCAATACACATAGGTTACGAGAATATCGGAATGTGTCTCACGATAATGAAAAAAAAAACTCGAGACAGTTTTTTATTTCTCCATATACTGCATATAACTTTGGCTTATATGTATATTCTAACAACATTTTTGAACAACATCGACTCCCACTTCCAGAAGTAATCACCCTGAAGCTATGCGTAAACGATGCGGATTAAAGCTTTGTGACTTCGACTTTTCTGTCGATAAGGCTGGTGAGGGATTTGCGGAGACGTTTCTTTAACTCTTTCAGTGGTCTGAAATCTGCTCGGTGGCTCCTAGAACTTTTTTCACGAGAACGCTAAATATTAGCTACAGTAAAAATGGGTAACTTTGCCTTACCAAGTAGTGATCGTCTGCGTATCCGTCGTAGAAGTAAGAAGTCGGCCTTGCTTGGGATACTTCACTAAAATTGGAAACTGTCGCAGAGCGAAGACGGGGAAGAGTGGCAGATCCATTTTCGTATGTCGAAGAGGAGGGTTTCGTTTCAAAATAATAACCCCTTTGTTGCGGACTTGGAGCATTTGCTATGGTTGCGCTCTGTTGCACACGAGACTGATGGGAATATTTTGGTTGGCCGACGGGAATCTCTTCCTGCTCGCCCACATTGAGCTTCAAAACGTAGGTGTAAGGTTTGACATATGGAGGCTAAATTATGAGCTATCAGCTAGGAGCTAATTGGAGAGTGAAATACTTCAAAGAGGTCTTGCAAATGCGGTCTTTCCTTCTGGCGATGTGCAGGCGCTGTTCTGCTGGGTAAATGGGACGGCAACGGCTTCTTTTCTGTTCCGACTCCGATCTGATCGTAAAGCCGGATTCCTGAGAGTTTAGACAGCGTAGCTGCAGACTCGAAAGTTGTGTGCTTTGACCGGATGAATGGAGTCAACGCGAATTCGCCCCATATGACTGGAAAGTGGAAGATATAGTCAGGTTTCCAAGCATCATTTCATACCGCAATCAGCAACTTGTACGTTGAGTGCATGAAGCCACGCATCCGCTACTTTTACAGAATCCGTCGTGACAATGAACCTCTCAGTGCCGGTCTCGGTGATTGTTTCAATCTGCAAGGAGTTGCTCGATGCCAGTCGCTTCACCTTTGTCTCCTAAAGCACAACTATGGAGAGCATTAATTACGGAACCTTATCACCTCGTTCACGACGAGTTGGAGAAGAGTCTGCTCGTGGACATTGTTGTGATGCCGACTGTTGTTTATGAAGCAACGTAACATACCTCGCTAAAATATAGCAAAGTTGTATTGATGCTGGTAATGGTTTGTAACCTGTAGACGACAAGACACATTCTGCAGAAGGCGGTTCTGGTCAAGGGCTTTGATAGTGACGACTCCACTCGCCAAGCATTTGGTGAGTGATTTTGGTCTCGCCACGAACCGGCAGCAGAAGTTTCCATAGAGTGGTGGAGTGCGGTTGGATTCTTGGAGGACATGGATATGTGGACAACAGTGAATAAGTCTTACCGCTACACAACTTCCGAATGTCGTAGACCTTTGATTCAAAAGATAAGTGCTTGAATGTAAGGGTTCCCTCAGCGATCAGAGTGAAACTTGACCGATCACTATTGTTTAAAGCAGAATTTGATGCCGACACTGCAGCTACAGTGCCGAAACGATGGTCGTCATTCTGAAATACAAAGTATTTAGTCAAACAAAGACGTCTTTTTCCACACAGTATGCCCTGTCAGTGTAAAGTTAATATCTCTGGAGTTAGTGTCAAAAAGTTTCAAAAGCGTAAAAGTTAATGCCCTAAGACAACTCCACAAAATGACCAGAAAACATTTTCATTGATCAGAAAACAAAATATTTCGGGAAGGGACCATCCCCGTTGCTCACCTCCACACCGAAATGTCATTGGTTTGTATCAAGACCTTGAATTTTTTGTAGTTTTTGACATTTCAAACATTTCCATCGCTTCCTAACATCATTAGAAACTATGACAATATGTAGTGGTGATCAATAAGCTTTCGACCTTTTTACAGAAGCGGAAATTCTGAAATTCTGAAATTCTTCACTTTCCAGCTACCTTTTCAAAGGCTTTAAATATTTTTAATATTTTTTATCGAATCAAGGCAAAATTTTTGAGATTATTAGTGCTTCACCTAAAGGGTGAACGGTCCTAAAAATGCCACAAAACGTGTATAAACTGTGGTACGTCTGTACGACTTTTCTGTAAATGCAATCGCGATGGCAAACCTACCAAAGAAGTCGCAAATTTCCTGCCCAGTGATCGAGAAAGGAATTGCGAGATGGTCTGTTGGCTAGTACTATGTGATTCATTTCTCGCGGCAAACAGCTGCATGTGAATGACGAAGTCACAAGCTTCGTTACGACTAAAACAAATAAGATATTACGGACGTCGTATGTACTTGTGTGCTCTTTTCATTTGTATCCACCACCATGTGTCGTATCCACATTACCGATATGCACTTACAAGAGGAATGTTTCGTCGAAAGTCACATCGGAATCCGATCGGCGTACATTGTCTACGATCTGACTGTCAATGATGCTCGTTTTGGTTTTAAGGACGACAAACATGGAATAGCTCGGTCCACTCTCTGCAAAGATCACTTGGATTTGCGAGGAATGAAGTAAAGTTCCAACCTCTATTGCGAAAATAGTCATTGGAATTCCACGCGAGAGGGATGGAAAGGTCCGAAATTTCGAGGTCCGCTCGACTGCATAACTCCGCATGGGTTGGGACTATTTTCGAACTGCTGAAAGAATACGATTGTTACGAAAAACGGCATACACTTCACCGGTAGTAGATGTACGGGTCAAAATAATACATTGTGTGCAAAACGGACGTTTAGGGAGACGGCGTATAGAAGGCCGTCCCATTAGCATAGTCATTAGTTTTCATGATTTAGCGTTGTATACAGATGTGTTGCCCGTTTGGCGTCAAACGCCATTTTCCCGCTCTCGCACAGCACTTCCGTTAAGGGCAATGGCTAACCTTGTGTCCAGAGTGCTACCTCGTCCTGAGTCTGTGCTTACGCATGATAGACTACTTGACGCACTACGTCGGTTTGGGTCGTTCGGAGCCATTTCCGACTTCATATCCACTAGCAGAGCGCTCTTCTGCGCTTCTAGTTCGAGCAACGGCGATGGAATTGAATTCTGAAAACAGCTTCTTAGTCACCGTCCCCACCGGGCGCGAACTACGCAGTAACAAACATTGCGACGTCGGTGTCTGCGGTACATGACCGTCTAAGTAAAACTGAGCAGGAAACGACACAAAGACGAACAGCACTAGAGCCACAGATGATCGGGCGGCTGTTATTTATTTACTCGACTCTACGTGAATCACGGACAGACCGTCTTCGGATACCTACTTCCCTACTGATAACAGTGTTTGATCAGTACGCGGTCGCGTCAGTTCTCGAAAAGTACAAATACATTAGTGAGTATGACACACTCAAACTATGTTACGGACAAATAGAAGTGATTGAACTTCCATGAGGCTCCATTGGAAAAGTGTCGGGAGTTGTGTGTTGCGTTCCGCAAAAGCAGATTACAACCCGCAACTCTGGTTCCATTTACATAAATTTGAGTGGACGGTAGGCCTCGACAAGAGTGGCGAAGATACAACCAGAGAACAATGACTTTTGGGAACGCATTCATAGCGATGATATGGAAAAACAAATGGACGGTCATTTGCTCATATTAGAAGGGCAATTAGCGTGTGGTGATGGATCACCGACAACAAGTTCTCGGACAACGAAGTTGTTGCCTGATCGCTGGGCTTGCAGATAGCTGCATCTAGCAGAAATCATAATCAGCATTAATTTTGTATTGAGCGGCCGTTGCCAAGCAGACGCGAGGAGGTCAATGAGTAATAGATGAAATAGTGAAGTTTTGAGAATGTTCCTGAGGGTTGGACGTGATTTGCTCTGTCTGATCAAAAATTCTCAATGCATGAGTAATCGGGACCATTAATGACAACTGTGGTCGATAAGAGAGACCCGTCACGTAGGCGTTCTTGGACAAACTAGTCGACCGATTCTCGCTCACTAAAGACTGGTAGGCAAAAGTCGATAAATGAAAGTGAGAAGCTGAAGTGAAGGGACTATGAAACCATTTGCGAGATGGCGAGATTAGACGATCGGATAAACGCGAGAGATAAGAAGTGTTGTTTTTCTAGGACAGATTAGGCAAAGAAAACGAGGCAGAGTTCAATTAGTTGTGCGCAGATGGAGGAAAAGCAGTGAATAAACCGGATGAACGGGAAAAATAGGAGGCTTTGCAGCGAATGGATTCAAGCGTGAGAAACACTTACTTTTGAGGGCTTTGCCGGAGGGAGACCTCGAACGAAGAGACAGTTGTGCAGTTTGTACTTTTGAGGCACAGTGTTTAATCCTCCCAGATAAAACAAGAATAAGTTATTGACAATATACAGCTAATAAGGACAAGTGCTAAGTGACGAAATTTATCGGACACTTTAATCATAACTGTAAACTGCTTAGGATTAAGTGTTCCCACGTTACTCATCGCTTTTTGGGCCGAAGCATATCTTATCCAATCCTTTATATTCTTCAATGACGTTGAATAAGACATCGAGCTAGTTAGTAAAAAAGGTAGTGCAATGGTGAATTGAGAATAAGCTCTGCATCCGTTAATTCACTGGATCAAGATAGATCACAAGATCAGTTAATAAATTCAGAATTTCTTTGAATTCCGTCTCCGCTCAAAAAAGGCAATAACTGTCTAGGAGACATTGTCTATGTCTACGAGTATCGGGGGGCAAGCATAGTTTGGGATCCCAGGGTCCCAAACTACGGTTGCGTCTTGGAGACATTGTCTATGTCTACGAGACATGTCTATGTCTAGGAGACATGCATTGCTTAATCTGGCATTCAGTCGATCCACCAGCCAGAGAAAAATTCTGTGCAGCGACTCTTTAAACATGTTGAAAATTTGCGCTATTCGCTATATCATATTGGTTTTCCTGCAAGGGTGACCGCTTTTTGTGCTTAAAACTAGACTACCACATTTTCCTCTGCATTCTCGTGTCTAAAGGTCTGTTTACGAACAGAATTACGTCAGCGAATCGTCGGGAATTGCTTCCTTTCCCAGCGAACAAAGAAATCTGCATGACACTGTTGACACTCGTTTGTGATGGACAGACAGGTCCCGAAAAGATTTGCTAATTTCAAAGCGTATTTGAATTCTGGATCATTCGGAACTTCTAGAGGACCATTACATCCTTGATTTTAATCTTAACTTTTACCGGAATTTTTATTGCTACCACGGAAATAATTTTTCGACACTCAAACCGTTACAAGACGTTCCACGATTTTTATAAAACAATTTTACTAAAGCTGTTATTTATTTAGCACGACTAGAAAATTGATTGAATGTTTTAAGAAGATTGGTGTTTCAGCAATTTTGCACTTCGTTCCAATCACCAATTCGTCAAATATGTCTAGACCTTCAATCACCTTTGATCTTGAAGGAAAAAACGGTCGTCTTCTCTATTTTCTTTGCATTAAAATTTGAGCGGATTACCTGCTTTAAATTACTAGTATTTATTTATGTAAAATGACAGTAAAGTAGAGTTTCAACGAAGTAAAAAAATCGTTCCTGACTGAATAATATGCCTAGCTACAGGCTTAATCTATACAGTTTTTCGAGACAAAAACAAAGGAATAAAGCGGGGGTGCACATAAAAATTCACTATTGAATGCACTCAGTCAGCGAAACGCGTCATTCCGTGACTTTATCCGCTTTTTCTTCAAAGCGATATATAACAAAAGTGTAATTTGTAAACATAAACACTCCTGTCGACGCAATACCATCGTATTCCCATTCTTAGAAAAGTTTCAGCACCCTAGACTAATACAAACGACCTGTCCTGACAAGTAGTGGAACCAGGCAAATGCCATTGGTCGGCTATACAAAGCAGACGGGTTACACCCGGCACCGGAACAACAATTACCGTACTATTTCCGGAAGAGTACAATAGCGCGTTTTACGCCGGATGGCTTGGAAAGGTCAGCTGCGGACAAGAGGCCGCAAATCGCCGTGGTCACTCAGAGTGACCTGCTACCGTCCCCAATGACTGTACACATGATGAGCATCTGATTTATTGTCTACACGTTTGGGAATGTTAGCGGAAATACGTCTGATTCCGTGCAAGCGGCACGCGATCGTTCTCCGTGGTGGAAGGGAGAATTTAGGCGACTCGTGTGTTCATCGCTTACGGTGTGAGTTGACGCACACTGGGGGAAGGAGTGTGACCAGCCGATAGGGTTGATGTGCGGAGGAAGCGGATTACTGAGTGCGAGTCGGTGCGTGTGCTGTTGGTGAGGAAGACAGTATGTTCCACTAGTGATAAAGTCATGGGCAGAGTGTGTGACTATGAGTACATAATAATTGTTATTGGGCTAGCGGCTATGTCAATCACAGAGTATTGCACTACACGTGTGACATGGTGATGGAAAGATGTTAACATTGAGTTGAAAGTGCAAAGCAAGGGGAGTGTAAAGGCCATTGAAAGTTAAGGCAGCAAGGTGTGTGACCACAAGTTGTCTTTTCACTGGGCAGAAGTATGGCTAGATCGTTGGATGTGGGTGGCGCGTTCCTGGAATCATAGAAATGCTAGTCTAAGTCGTGTCTTGAGTGTGTACCTCTCCCTGAGTGTTGTAGAGGACGGTTTGGACGTTGTGTCCGGTGCCGAAGGAATCTTCGCCGTCGAAGACGAGCTGGTCGGGCGGGCTGCTGATTCCTTGGTTGCGGGCCCAGATCTGAAGAATGATTTGCCGTGCTTATCCCTCGCCGTTCCATCTATCACCAACCTTAACGCTCTTTCCTGGGCGGAGGATGAAGTCCTTGGGGAAGGTGAAGACGATCTCTCGCTTTCCGTCGATCTTTCGCTTCACCTTCCAGTCACCGATGTTTTCCTCGCGAGAACGGTGAGTGTTCTCGATGACGATGAACTTGCCATCAGGGGAGGTTTCCTAAAGGGATCCTTCTAGTAACAAGATATACAGACAGGTGCACGTACATGTATGGAGACGTTTCCTTTGGCGGATCGCTGGAAGGACGTGCGACTCGAGGTTTCACCCTTGAGCACGCGGAGCGACTCGCTCTCCTGCGTCTGCGAGATTCCGTGGGTGCGAACGACCTGTTCAACGAGCTGGCGAAGGCCGGCACGGTTCTCCTCTCCCTCGAGCATCTTGCGGTAGATGGCGATTTCGGCGTCGAGCGTCTGTTTCGTGTCGAGAAGCATCTGCAGCTCCACCATGAGCGACTTGCACTCCTCGCGCATCTTGCGGATGCCCGAGTCGCGGTCGTTGAGCGCGGCTTCGTAAGAGCGCTGGTCGTCCTCGAGCTGGTAGTTCAGATCCTCCGCCTGCTTCTCCAAGAGGGAATTCTGAACACGACTGAGTGAGCACAGTTTCGTAACATGCGCCTTACGCGGCCCTCGAGGTCGGCGAGCTTTCCACGGAGGTCTCCAAGCTGGACGCGGAGACGTTTGACCTCCTCCTTCGCGTAGGTCTGCTCCATGCTCTGGCGAACGGACTGGGTCTGGATCTCTTGGACCTTGAGCTTGTACCACGACTCCATGTCGGTGCGGTTGACGCTCGTGATCTAGAAGACACGTAGAAGGTCAGCCATGTAGCGCGCTACTAACCTGGTCGTACTCAGCGCGGATGTCGCGGATAGCCGAAGCAAGCTCGTTCTTGAAGAATTCTCGGTTTTCGGGAGTCGTATCGCGAGAAGCGATCGCCTGAAGCTCGCTGATCTCCTGGTCGTGCACGCGACGGATGAAGTCGATCTCCTCGAGCAGAGTCTGCACCTGGTTCTGGAAGTCGATGCGGTTGAGCGTTTCCTGGTCAAGATCCTGGAATGCAACGAATGTAACATATTCACCAAATGTCAAATTACGGTAGTAGCGCGCTGGAGTTCTCCGACCATTCGGTGGTTCTCCTTCTTCATGCGGCTCACGTCATCTTCCAACGCGGCAATGCGACGCTTCAGGAGGCTGATCTCGCTCTCCAGGCCAGAAAGCTTCACCAGAAGCTCGTCAATTCTGTCTTTGTCTCCTTCGCGGGCACGGACAGCGTCTTCGTACTTGCGACGGTACTCAGACAGCTCGGCCTGCAGCTTCTTGATCTGGCTCTCCATGTCATGGCGCTGCTTGTTTGTTTCGTCGATGAGTCGGCGGGCCTCGGTGAGTTCGCTCTCGTACATGGTGCGCACACTGGTGGTGTCCTTGCCCCAACGGTTGCGGAGACCGTCCAAGTCGGCGGCCAGCTTGCGGTTTTGCGCCTCCAAGAAGCGGACCTTCTCGATGTAGTTGGCGAGGCGATCGTTCAGGTCGCTCATCTCCTTCTTCTCGCGTTCGCGGGCATCACGGATCGACAAGGCGGCATTCTGGCTGAAGGGTGAGAGGCTCCCCGAGAGCGAAGAAGATCCCATCTCCGTAACCACTTTGACCACACGGTTGGTAGCTGAAAATAGGTTGGATGAGGACAGCCCTGTGTAGTAGTGACGTACTTCCATAGGTGGCACCACTGTTGACCGGGGAGTGGCGGGTGAAGGCAGGGCGCTGGGAGATGGTGCTACGGTAGTCAACTTGCTCCATTCTGGAATAGTTCAGAGGTGAACGGGAGAACAGTGAACGGCGAGACAGTTGTGAGTCAGTCAACTGAGTTTCGAATTGTTTGGAACCACATATATGCAAAAGGATTTGATTTCGGCGATTGGTTTAGACTGCTAAGAGGATTATGAATCGCGAAACGACTCGTTTTCCCGAGGCCGACGTTGTTCGCACGGCAACGGAGTGCGAATCTCCGATCGCGGTTGCCGCATTAGACAGTCATCGAGAATCGCGTTACAACAGCCGGTTTGCAGAAGCGAAATTCAAATTAACTTCGAAGTGCACTAACCTCGGAGTCACGCCGCTGCCAATGGTCGTCTTGATTTCGCTTCGCACGGAGCTGTCGGTGGTGGTGAACTCGCGCGCGGGGGCCAACTTCGGCTGCGCCTAAAATGGAATACCGTGAGGGGGAGAGCAGTCAAAAAGAAATAAAAGTGGGTTTATGGCAATAAACAGGAGAATCGCAACGCTGTGTCCGGAGGACGTCGAGTGGTTGGTAAACAATGTGGTTGTTCCTCATCAAACAGATCCATGCACAGGAACTTACAGGTTTCATCGGCTCCATCTCGGAAAGAAGTCAGTGGAAGAAACGAACAGATGAGACGGTTGATGATTGAGTGAGTGTGGAAGGGCACATATATCGGCAGTTGCTTATCACCAAAAAGCCACGGCACCGCCCAATTTAAAACCCGAGGATGACAGTACGTGAACAAACAATGACGCCCACTTATTGGCAACAACGCGCATTTTTGAACAAGACAACAACGCACCTTTGTCTGAGGAGGAAGCCGGGGCTGGGGCTGGGGATGTTGCATGTCGGTCGTCTTCGAAGAGTCTGAGCGTTCCTGAAATGAAAGCGTCTTTTATGGTTAGACAGTGTCGTGGGAGGCCAAAAAAGCGATGACACATCGACACCCGCGGTGAAGTGACATTTTTGAGCATTCAATCAGCGCTGACGGCATTTACAGCTTGTCGGAAATTCTTATCTACAATTCCTCGCCCATCCTTTTTGCATTGTTTGCCCGATCGTCTCAATGACGCACCGTCGGCGCCGGAATGGACCATTCCTGTTTACAGTAGCTTGTCGCACTAGAAGAAATCTAAAGGGAAATGAGCATTCTCGTCAAACGGAAAAATGCCCGCTTTTTGGCTATCGAGAGCGGAATTTGTCATCTCGCTGATCATTTGCTTAAAAAGCAACGGAAATGACAGCGGAACGATAAGGATCGTCGTGCGTGTACACAGTTGGGGAAGAGACGGAAGAAGATGCCAATGGACGACATCGTTCCCCATCCGAACTGATTCTTATCAAATGATCCATCAAAGCAAACAAACAGAATGTCGCGCTCATAAAAAAATCGAATAAAATTAGACGCCAACCGTAAAGTGTTCGCGAGCAAGACGGCCCTAAGCTCGTTAATGCACGCGTTTTGTAACCTTTCGACGAGGCAAAGGGGAATGCCGAGCACCGCGGGAGAAGAGCGGAAAGGGAAACGGAGTGGCGTGCGAGGGAACCGACCTACAAGAGTGACAGCCTACAAAGTCGAAACCCGAGTTTCCCATCCTCTCATCGCAGCCGGTTATGATGAGGTAATCGCGTTGGCGTGCTCAAAAAAGGAACAAAACCCTTAACCGCTTTGCTCGACGGGTGACGTTTCAATCCGAGCGAGACTTTCTACACGTACGTACCTCGTACTCCCACTTCTTCGTCCGCGTTTCTGTTAGTTCTTCGAACATGGACCGCTCGTCCTCCGTTGGCCTGGACGGCAATTTGTCGGTCTGCATCGATTTACCTTCGGTCGTGGTCGAGGTTTCCACTGTGGACGCACTATCGACGGTGGTTACAGTGGCGTCGACTCCTACGCTTTCGGTCATGGGACCGAGATTCGCTTCGACTCCCATGTCCCTACTTTCCACCTTCACAGGTTCTAGAGCAGGCGTTGAAGGAGTCGATTTTCGTGTGACTTTAACATCTCGCTCGACAGTGGACTCAATTTCGTACTCAGTCGTCGTTTTCTCGACCAGTCGTCTTCGGAGCTCTTCAGATTTTCGCGCTTCATCCTCACTCTCCTTCAGTGGCAAGTCTGTGACAACCTGTTTAGCGGGAAGGAGCGGCGGAAGGTCCTCGACGACGGCCTCTACGTCTCGGTCGAGTTCCGGCTCCCGTTCCTTCTCCACGGGAGTTGGTTCAGGGGCCTTTTTCTTGTACACGCTGCTTTCAACCGTCTCAGAGATTTCGTAAGTCGAGCTGATTTCTGTATGTGAACTACGTTCGCTCTCGGCCTTCGTAATCTCTTCCATTTCCTTTTCGGGTTCTTCTGGCTTAGAGGGAATAATTGCCTTGACGGTATCTTCCGCCGGTCGTTCTCTCACGACCTCCTCTGCCTTGCCAGTTTCTCTCACCTCTTCAGAAATGCGAATCTGTTCTGAGGGAGGAACAAGAGGCGGCGTGGTTCTTCTTATTTCTTCCGTCGGGTAACCCGTCTCGTACTTTTGATGAGCTTTCCGGATGTCACTCAATCGACCATAGGAGGCGACCAGTACTCCTTCTTCAGCCAAACGACGGTCTCTTTCCTGTTCCTTTAGCAAGGTTTCGGTCATCGTTCGAGACTCTTCGAACTTGCTGCGGAACGACTCGTGCAACTCGGCCTCCTTCATCTTGCGCTCCTCTTCGCTGCGAGTGACGGAGAAATCGACAACCGCTTGACTGGAAAGTACAGGGGGCTCGGGACTGATGGTCTGCCGGACTTTCTCAATTTTGTACTGAACAGGCGATCTCCTCTGCTGAGGCGGTGGTGGCGACAGCAATGGAGGTTCCACTGTTCTGGAAGACTCGACAAGACGTCGGTATTCCATGGTGGACCTTCCGACTTTTGTTTCGTCCACAGAAATAGGTGAAGGCGGCCTTGGGACTGCGATCCGCGCGGGTGTGGTGATAGTCTCCCGAAGCTCCCGAGTAGTAATTTCCTTGAAGACGGTAGTTCGCGGCTTGATGTCCTAAACACATATTTCTGTTGTTTTCTTCTTTAAAATTGCTCCTTACATGGTAAGCAGGTGGCGGGCTAAGAGGGGTTGCCGGAGGGAGCGGAACAATAGTCTTCTTAAGGAGAGCTTCCTCACTCCGCTCTTCGATCGATCGCACACCTCTTTGCGTGCTGTCGTATATCCGAGTCCTGTAAGGAATTTGCCGTCAATTAGCCCCACATACGACTCCCACTCAGTAATTTCACTCCTCAGTGGACCGTAATCGTAATCTCGCGGAGTTGAATAATAGCCGTCGATGTCAGTCACCGTCCGGCCACGTTCCTCTTTTGTGGCCGATTTCCTCGGAACAGTTCGAGTGTGCTCCACGGGGATTGGTGTCCGTGTGGAGTCCGCGGATTCTCCTCGCCGTTGCGCTTGACGAAGATATCCTTTCGAGATGATTCCACTGGCCTCGAACTGCTTTCGGATCTCGCTCACCTAAATGTCACCTGATCCCTCTTTGGAAACCCTTTTTGCTCACGTTTCGGCCCTGCGACGGCTGAAGGGGAGTTTTCGGAGCCGGCGGGATCGTGCTCTTAATGATGGAGTACTCCGGAGGAGGAGATATTGGGAATTTCGCGCCTCTTTTCTCGCTGTAACTCCTTCTTCTCATCTCGTAACGCGAAGACTCAGTTGTTCGTCGAATGGAAGTGGCAGTGGTGTCTCCTAGGAGAGAGTCCGATTCGCTGACCAAGCGTGTTGTGGCTCGGCTGTCCGGCAGTCTGCTTTCTGGAGGACTGGCCAGCGGACTGTGCTCGGATTCCGAATCCTCCCCAGCGTATCCGCTCTCGTCGTACCTTCTGCCTCCGCGAGCACGTTCGCGAGCCATCCGACTTTCGTATTCGTCCAAATACTCGCGCATCCCCACTGAACCGGCGATGTTCTAGAGCAACGCTTCTGCACTTACAGTTCCTCTCGGCGTGCGTGGATTTGTACTCCTCGAAGAGTTCTTTCCTCTGCTGTGTGAATTCTCTCGTCTTAGCTGACTCCACCGGGAAGGTAGTTTCGTTGGGTTTCGAACGATATTCGACAGTCACAGGTCCTCCACGGAAAAAGGTAGTTGACTGTCCCTTTGGCTTTCCTATGCTGTCGTACGCTACCGTAATCTTAATTCTCCGAGGTCAGTTAATATAGCAAAGAATGTTCTACCTCTTGAACCGTTGTTTTCTCGTATGACCCACTTCCGTTACCTCGATAAGTAGAGATCTGCAGAGGGATAATCAATTTCTGGCCACTCTAAAGCGTCCTACCGTTTCCACTAGTGAGCTTTGACTTTTCGAACGAACTCTGCCAGAGCGCTGATGGTCCACCATGTCAGATCCGAGATGTCCTCCAGGCGCGCGCGCCGATCTCGACATAGCGACCTCCTCGCCTACATGGTGGTCCCTTATCACCGGAACATCAAAAAGGGGTACCTTCCCGAGTCGTGTGGACGATCCTTCGTTTTTGCGGGTAGTGTTTCGGGTCGATACTCGAGAAGGTGTGCGCCGTCGTTAGCAGGTTTTGCTGAATATTCACGAAATTCCGATGAGAAACCGGGAATATGGACAACGTAGCGGGATTCGTTCTTTGCAATAACATGCAAGATGATTTTGTGTTTTTGGCGATAAATATGTGTTTTGGAGGTAGGGCATCCGAGGAGAAGTAACTACTACACGAGCGCATCACAGAAACGCTTCTTTTCAGTGAGCGAAACGATTCTCGGCGCGCTGGAAGAACGGTCGGAAAGAGGGTTTGATAAATGATTCAGAAAAATGCGTCTACATGCGTGAGTGCTGAAAGCGGATGGTCGCTGAATAGGGCCTTATTCCATTTTAGTTACTTTTAGTTTTTTGGCGATTCGAATTCGCTCGTAACGGCTACAAAGGAACAAAAGTTCTTGAGGGGCCGCATGCGAAGGGCTGCGCTGGGCGCGCTCCTCCGCCGGTTCGCCTCGTCCCCTTAGAAGGCATGCAACGTCCGCCGATCCAGTTTGCGCGTCACAGTGCTTAGCGAAGGTGGAGTCGGCTTTTCGAGGTGCGGAATTAACAGATCATCGGAAAACTCGCCAGTATGAACTCGCGCACTTACTCGCGCGCATACATAGGAACAGACGCGCGACTGTCATTGCCCTCGGACAAAAACTGGTCCGGTCAGATCAATATCAGTATTTATGTTTAGCCGATAGAGACGATCAATACAAAACAACAAACAAATTCCTGCATGTTGAGTTGTTTTTTGTGCGCGATGAGGCGCGTAACAAGCTGTCGCCACTAGGACAACAGACTGACGATGCGCGTTACCACTACCTGCCGGTTTACAGCACCCGCGCACCCTTTGCAATAACACTGCTTTGAGGATTAGAGCCCCTTACGACGGCTATTTTCGGATATAGTATATGCAAAGCGGCTGTTTTTCAGGGCACACTAAGCACGTCCTTAAACGCTTCCTGTGCATCAGTAGTGCGTATTAGCTGTATACATCGGATGCACGTGTGACCCATAAGCTGCAACGTAAGTAAAACAACTTACCGGGTCATTTTCGTCGGGGAATGAAATGAGTAGTGTGCATAATTGGTCAGCTGACATACCCACCTGAAGCACGTCTTTGTAAACAACATGGCGGCAGTCCGCAATGAGGGCAATGGTCAGAATTCACGCGCGGTTCCAATTTATTCAAACAGAGGGAGCCAATATCGGCGAAAAGTCCTCGCGGATCGACTGACCTCGAAATAGTTCAGAACAAACGGCTCAGCTGCTGCCGAACGGTCTACAAAGAGTTACAAATGACTGCCGGTGGACACGCACTCCAGACCAGAGCACGCTTCACATGTTGCCGCGCTAGCCAAATCAGTCTACCGAAATTTCCGATCGCGTTTCATCAAAGTACAAATCGGATTATAGGCATGATTCGCCAAACTCTAAACGCCCGTCACAGGCTCACTTCAGTATGCGTTCGAACCGAGGGATTTAGAAATAATTTTCCATTTGCATGAGGGCGATAAAATAGAGAGGGGATACTGTAGTAGGCAAAGGTGAGTGAACCTTCTGGGAATGACCATTTCGCACAATTGACTTACTCTACAGCGCGAGGATTATTTGTCGGTATTTGTGGAAGCACAGAAAACAGACGGACGCGACGATACGGCTGTGAGAACGAGAATAGAAACCGGAATTCTAAAGGGCCGAGGATTTATCGCCATAACAGAAATGCAGAGCTGTTTTTGCATAATTTCTCCCGCCACTCTCAATCCTCGATCTGCTCGCCATCGATTAGCCTTTTACTTTGCAACAAGTTCCGAGTGCGATGCGCCTATTTATTCCAGAGGACAGTACAAATTTAAGAGATCATCGGTAGCACACAAAATGATTAATGACATCGGTTTATGTACAACTTCATATTAACAGAAAATGATTTCTGATCGGTCAGACGATCAATCGCATTGTCACGGTAGCCGCGGTGTTAGGCAGAGTTTCCTCTTCTCACTCTGTCGCGAAAGATCTAAAAAGAGCGAATCAGCTGACAAGTGGAAATGCCGCCAGTCGTTGCGAGGCATGCGATAAAAGCCACAAAGGGAGAAGATGAGCAAACATTCAACACACAAGTTTTAAGACGCAAACAAGTATCTTACATCAGTCAACAGTTCTGACAGTTTTATAACAGCGTTCACCTGCGTGTGAACAAGGAACACTTGAACCATCTAGCACACAAAGACGCGCGGCTATCAAGCAAACACTTACAGAGCCCGAGCGAGATGGAGCCGAGTGCCAGAAAGAGGGCAAGCACGCCGACGCACGACAGGGCGACGTTCATCTGCTTTGTGCTGAAGAATCCTGTCAGCCCGAACACCGTGAACATGGTGCCGCTGACCGCCGAGATGCTGGAGACCATGTAGCACAGGCGACTGAAACTCTCTATTTATGTATATATTTATGTTATTTGTTTGGAATGTTTTGTTCGGACTTGTTTTCTTCTTTAGGGTGCTCAGTTAAAGTAATACTATACCTTCTGTACTTTCTAAGAAATCTTTAATCCATATTCTTGCCCAGTTGGGCGGTTTCTCTATGTCTCGTCTAATGCATACATTCCTCAACACTACGTCAATAATTACATGATGGAATTCGGCGTTCATTCTTATGCGATAAGGTTAGAGGTGTGGAAGGGTACGATGGTCACCGTCATCACTATCAAAATAGCCACGTAATGCTAAGCGACCTGCGCTTCCTTCCGTTCCAAACGCCACAGAGGAATCGATGATCAGTGCACTTCAATTTGAAAGCCTCTTACATTAAGAGTTACGTGTAGTTAACCATGTCATCAGCAATTTGCGCGTTCCTTTCCGGGGTGCCTTTTAAACGCCTCCACAGTCCGTAAGTGCCTAGTGTTTACAAAGAGGAAAAGTTCATTAAAACATTTGAGCACCTCAGAGCATATTTTTCAACCTTTACTCAGTGAAATGTTCTTCTCGAGAACTGTTATGTTCACAGCTATTTGTGAGAATCATCTGCCAGCCAGACGCTTACCACAAACACGAGTACTTATCCGTTGGATTGAGCGAACCCGTGTACATGTACCGCGCTCGAGGACCATTTCTCGACCGACCCACAATAACAGCCTGAAACAAGAGAGTTATCGATTTTCGCTAAAGAAAATAAACGAGACCTGCATAGCGTATGTCGTCGGCTGGGCGATTAGCAGAATTTTTCGGCAATCAGGCCGTGTTGCATATCTATATCTGGAACGAAATTACTTGGCTCTCTGCTCGGAAAGGAATAGCATCGCGACTGTGGAAAAAAATTAATTTGTCATGTGCCCTAAAAGGAGACACCCTTATGCAAGCTGGGACACCCGGCTGTCTTTGTTCCCAGTCCAGGAATAGTAGTTGTCGGAAGCCGCTGAATGGGAGGAGGGTAACAGAGGATCTGATTGCATAAAAGAGAACAAAGCACGGGTGTGTGAAAATAAATTAAATTAATGAGAATGTATCGGAGTGAGTGGTGGCTTACAGAGATGGTTGGCGCAGGGAGACGAAGCTGACCAGCCTCTAAAAACCGAGACGCCTCCTGGCAACAGTGGCTCAGTGGACGGGTCACGTTTCACGCCTGACAATTAGTATCCTCTCTAATTGCGCTCATAAAAAGCTTTCAGCGGTGTGCGTCAGCGCGGAGGACGAGACAAACCGCCCTAACCGAGGACTAAGTGACCGGAGACGCCGACGGCACTGACACTCAATCGGAAAGGGGCGATGTCGCGCGCGGATAACAGAAGTCATCGCCAGTGGCACGCCACTCAGATGGCGCATTGAACGGCTTTTCAACAACAGCTACCGATAATTAATTAAACCGGCGTTTGTTGTTTTGGAATCGTCGGCCGCGCGCCTCTGTCTTAAGCGCACTTGGTGCTGCCCTGGGACAACAATATCCGGATGCGCGGAAGAATGGCCTGCCTCATGTCCGAAAGGGCGTTGGCCATGTAGCCAAGTGTTCATGTCCCCACATACATACAATCATTCCTGAGTTGCCTCCTAAACGAATTGCTCTATACTTGCGAGAGAAAAGCGAAAAAATCGGGAAAGAAGGATTAACGAGCGCTTTTCACGAATCGCTTTCCGGTTGCGTAATTATTTTCCCCGAATCCGACCAACGCGCTTCTACATGCTAACCGAGCCATAACATCACCAATGGTGAGTTTAATAGTTTTAGATTAGACAAAGTGAGACAAAAAACAGGCGAGCCTCCATCCCATCAGGACGCGAAATGGATTCGCCAGTTGCATACGTAATGGTGCCGAGTGGAGTGTTGCCACTGTGGCTTCGTTCGATTAAAACGATTAAACTCGTAAGCAGCGAGGACACATGGCACACGGTAAGGAGAGGAATACACGTATATGGACATCCCAGACGGTCAACTGCGTCAGTGACAAAAGGACGCCAAGTTCAGCGCGAGCAACCCATTACGTATTTATCAGCGCTGGCCATTGGGGAAATACTTATGCATAGAGTGGTCTCTACTTGATTGAACGCCTTGTCGAAAACCATGAAGCCGATAAAAATCTTGACCAGCTGCCTGCTCCACACTAATCGAAGGTTTATCGCACAATTGCCCCATAAAAGTTTCATGTCACTTAACGGCTTTCAAAAGCTCAACGGATACTTTCCACCCCAACCGGCTGAATGATTCCGAGAGCCATAGGATATAAAATGCACCAGAAAATATCTTATTTCACATATTACATATCTCTTAACGAAGATCGACGAACGTCGCCTAATTATTCAGTTGACCTTCTCGAAGTATTCCTTGGAGGTCTTCACTCCGGGCTTAATTGTGGGCTTCTCTTCTTCCCAATCAGCAGGGCACACTAAATGATGGATCTCGATTAGTTACTGCTTGTTGAAGTCATGGTACCTTCTCCGTGCTTCTCGAAGAACTGGAAGGCCTTAAGAAGGCGCAGAGTTTCGTCGACGCTGCGTCCCACGGGCAAGTCGTTTACGGCGCTGTGTCGAATCTGTCCTTTCGGGTCAACGAGGAACAAACCGCTGAAAAGCATCTCATTGAGGGTAGGGAAAACCGTTGCCGTACCGATAGGAAAGACCAGAGGCTTCGTCGAGAACACCGAAACTTTGAGCGATCTTCTTGTTGAAATCAGAAAGAATGGGAATCTGCAACAATGCATGCCATGAAACTGTTGCAAACCCGTGCATCAAAATACCTTCATGTTTCCAAGACCACCTTCCTTGCGCGGGGTCTGAACCCAAGCGATGTGGGAGAAGTGCGAATCGCACGAACAGGCCACAACTTCGCATTGAAGCTTGCGGAACTCATCGGATCGGTCGCTGAACGCGATGATTTCCGTGGGACAGACGAACGTGAAATCGAGAGGATAGAAGAAGAAGACAAGCCATTTCCCTTCATAGTCCTTGTGCGAAATCACCTTGAAGTCTTCGTTGACGACCGCAGTGCCCTGAAATGCGTCAGATAGTGTCAGATAAACTTTAAACGGAAATACCTCGAACTTGGGGACTTCGCTCTTCGGACCAAGAGCGCGAATAGAGCTGAATCGGAACGAGTTCACGCCGGCGAGCTCGGTCTTCGCGATTCCGGAAGCTAGCCGGGTGGCGGTTCCAAGAACGGAGCGCAGCATTTTACTCTGAAAAAGTTCTAAATTAACAAACGCGGCGAACATTTAATTAAGAAGGCGACGGCCAACTTTTTGCAGAGAAGTAAACAGCTCGGAATCAATCAACAATAACATTCGGTTGAGACAATGAGACATCGCCGCGGGACCCACACGTCCTTCAATTGGAGCACTTTGCAACGAAATCTGCGGCAAAACATTTAAAAGCTTCACTATTCGTAAGCAGAATGGGAAAAATTGAAAATCACGATCAAAAATCAGAAAGGGAAATATCATTTAACAACATGAAAGTAAAACACACAGACCCACGACTCACTAATTGAAATTCATGTGCAGATTGTCAGATTTTTCCTCTTTTTGCAGCTGAACAGCCCTGAAAGTAAGCGATCTTAACAACAATAGCAGAAGATCGCTCCATCCCAGTCAAGAAAAACTAAAAATCGAATCGCCGTACAGAGTAGAGTCACTGTTTGTCGGTTCATCGCCGATGGCCTCTCGGCCGACCGGTTAGCACTCTTGCCCGGCGCCGAGAGGTCCGGGGGTTCGACCCCGGTCGGTGGTAAGTGCTCAGATGTGAAGGCAATGTTCATAGAAATCTACTTTAGCAGAAAACGGTACCTTAAAACGTGAATGGACCGCGTGTGGTCTGTTGCCCGTAAGGGCACATTGAAACGGACCACAATGGGAGCGAGAAGGAGAGTTGGTAAGTGTTCAGATATGAATGCAATGTTCATAGAAATCTACTTTAGCAGAAGACGGTACCTTAAAATGGAAATGGAACGCGCGTGGTCTGTTGCCCGTAAGGGCACATTGAAACGGATCACAATAGGAGCGAGAAGGAGAAAATTAAAAAAAAAATAAAAAAATTTTATCAACAGCCCACGCAATGTTTTGTTATACCTAAATGAATTTTGCGGAAATCTTGTACAATAACGTTTCTGTTTCTCTGTAACTGGTCAGAATAACCTGCACTGAAAACTCACAAGGGACCCGTTCGAAGTGTCCAGCGAATAACAAGCCACTACGTTACAGGCGAAAAAGTGTATAAGAACTATTAATCGCCCTGAAAGGATATTTGCGTGTTTTCCTTTTACGTATCATAGAAAAGGCAATCTTTTAAATATGCTAAATCTCTTTATCTGACACGTTGTCGAATAAAATCATTTGGTCCAGTCAGAGAGTGGGGAGAGAGAAGCTATGCCAATATATAGCAGTACAGAACACGCATCTTATGACAATTTACGATAAGGGTATACCGAAATCGAAGCAAAGCCGTCTTGAGGATCTTTTGTGCTCGTTTTGCACTGCCCACCCTCGGCTCATTTTCATATCTAGTATCCATCGTAGGAGCATCGTAGGAAAAGTGATCAGAAGTTTGTCCAAGCTAAAAACAGCGTTCGAAATCTGGTTCCATAGCAAATGTTCAGGGCATAACCGAAAGAAGGGTTAATTAACGTTCGCAGAGTAAAGTCTACTGTAGATCAACAACATTGTAATACCGAAGATGGTTCCAAGTTTTCGATATTTTCCTAACATGATTAATCTGTAACTTCCGACAGAAATGTTGTTTTCACAGGCAAAAATAACTTTTGGGTGCGCCTTACGTGGTCACCCTCCTCTTTTATTACATCTCCCTAGAGTAAATATCTATATGACATAATAGATTTTTATGGATTTACTTTGCGGAATTGGCTGAACTCCTGAAACACTGAAACAATTAGTGAAAGGTAAATTCAGATACTGTGTTGTTGGTATTATTAAGTTCCAGCGTTGTCCATACAACTTTTGTTTGCGTTCCTTTCACCGACCAAACACCGACCTTCGGTTCCTGGGATCAAGGAAGTGTTAGCGTAAATCTAACCAGAGCACCTGACGCCTGATGATAAAATAACCTTTCCAATCGGCCCCGAACCTGCACGTTTAAAAGTGTTAAATGATTTGTGGTAATTAGGTCCGATGCGTTTACAGCGAGCTCTCTGCTGTGGGCGTCCCTCAACATCGGGCGGTTTCAGCGGCAAAAGCACAAGGGTACTCGCCATCGGTTTTGACCTTACTACGCTAACAGCTGGTCTGGCGGGAAAATAATTGTTTCTTTTTAGGACGCAGCCATGGCCTCGTGTGTCCTTTAACTCAGAAAAGGAAATCGATAAGCCATGGCGTTAGAGCGTAAATGCACGAGGCTTTAGTTGCAGGGACCGACTGACTGGTCATGTGCTCTGTGTTTATGCCAAAGGCAGAGGGCCAAACGATAGCGCGCTCGCGCACACCCATCATTGCGTCGGAGGCACTCGCGCGAGTGCGCGACGTTTATTGTGTTTTGCATGCACTTGCCTCGACGTTATTTGATATGTGTTGTTAGCAACTCTAAAAGACGTTTCCTTTCAGGTAATACCGTAAACCAAGATGGACGCCTTGCAGGTATGAGTTATTTATGCATGAAGTGCTGATTTACCCTTTCAGACTGGGAGAACCGAGAGCTACCGAGTGGCTACGCTCTCCCGTCAACCGGTCGAGAACGAGAAAAAGCGAGAACTAGATGATGTCAAAGAGGAGGCAACCCCTAAGAAGCTCCCGGAGAATTCAGAAGCTCCCCAACAGAATGATGTTGCTGGAAAGGAGAATCCAAAGAAGAAGGGAAAGGGGAAGCCCTCAAAAAAACCGAAACCGAAGGATAACCTGGAAGACCTAAAGCAGGAGGTCAAAATGGTATCCGCTTGAAGAGATTTCTTTCTGTACGATATATTATTTGCAGGATGAGCACACAATCCCTCTAGCGGAGCTTCTTCAGCGACATTCGTCTGATGTCGAGAAAGTAAGCAAGCGGAAAACTGATATGTCCCCATTTGCAATATTTGTTTTTCAGGGTCTTACCGTAGCTCAAGCGGAAGCCGTCCTTGCTCGCGACGGCCCTAATGCCTTGTCACCTCCCAAGAAAACTCCAGAATGGGTTAAATTCTGTAGAAATCTCTTTGGTGGATTTGCTATGCTCCTCTGGATCGGTTCCATTCTCTGCTTCGTTGCCTACACCGTCGACGCGCTCTCCATGGAATACCCCTCTAACGACAATGTGAGTGATTTCGTCAGCGAGAGTTGGTCCCGAAATTAGAGCCAGTTCGAGTGGATAACCAGATTTGCCTTCGCACAAGACTAGATAAGCAATCTAGCCATCGTATTGGGACATGCATCAACACTATTAACCGCTCGAGACATCGTGCGCGGGGGCTGAGGGCAAGGGGCAATCTATTAGGTTCGAGTGACGGCAGAGACGAAGAATGTGTTTGCGGCTGAATTGGATAATTGAAATTGACATTTACAAAGTTCTACAACCGACAAATTGCAGCTCTACCTTGGCATCGTCTTGGCCACTGTGGTTATCATTACGGGATGCTTTCAATACTACCAGGAATCAAAAAGTTCAAAGATCATGGAATCTTTCAAAGACATGGTTCCACAGGTAAGTCACGCACAATGACAATGAAAAAACAACATTGAATGCGTAGTTCGCTCTCGTAATCCGCGACGGTCAGAAGCAACAAGTGAAGGCTGAAGACATCGTAGTTGGAGACATCGTCGAAATCAAGGGTGGAGATCGTATACCCGCTGATATACGTGTCATCTCCTGTCACGGATTCAAGGTTTGTTTGAGTTGCCAAAAAGACATTAAAACTTCCTGAAAATCAGGTTGACAATTCATCTCTCACTGGAGAGTCGGAGCCTCACTCCCTCTCAGCGGAGTGTACGAATGAGAACCCACTGGAAACCAGGAACATCGGCTTCTTCTCCACAAATGCAGTCGAAGGGTCGGCAAAGGGCATCGTGATTGCCACTGGGGACCGCACTGTCATGGGCCGTATTGCTCATTTGGCTAGTGGACTCGATTCAGGTAACATAAGCATACTTGTATGATGCTAACAATAATATTCATATTCAGGTGAAACTCCGATTGCTAAGGAAATTGCCCACTTTATCCACATCATCACTGCCGTGGCTGTTTTCTTGGGTGTCTCTTTCTTCATCATCGCCTTTATCCTCGGCTATAATTGGCTGAATGCAGTGGTGTTCCTCATTGGAATCATCGTCGCCAACGTTCCAGAAGGTCTGATCGCTACTGTCACGGTAAGTAGTGCGCAGAAGGAAATAAGCCGCGTTACAATCTTCAGGTGTGCTTGACGTTGACCGCCAAACGGATGGCGTCCAAAAACTGTCTGGTCAAGAACTTAGAAGCTGTTGAGACACTTGGTTCCACTTCAACGATCTGCTCGGACAAAACGGGAACGCTGACGCAGAACAGAATGACCGTCGCGCATATGTGGTTTGACAAGAAAATCATTGAATGCGATACCTCGGAGGAGTCCGCCTCTCGCAAGGCGTCCGACTCGCCGACCTATGACGCTCTACTTCGCATAGCCGCTCTGTGCAACCGTGCAGAATTCAAAGGCGGACAGGTTAGGCAGCTTTCCACGCAATTGCCACTGATCTCTTTCAGGAAGAGGTGGCCATACTCAAGCGTGAGTGTACGGGCGATGCTTCGGAGTCTGCTCTGTTGAAATGCGTCGAACTAGCGGCGGGAGATGTGCATGGCTGGAGGAAGAGGAACGCTAAAGTTTGTGAAATTCCCTTCAATTCGTCGAACAAATATCAAGTGTCCATTCATGAGGCGGCGAATGAGAGTGGCGGTTATTTCCTTGTTATGAAAGGAGCTCCTGGTAGATAATTCCTTAGACAAGCGCGTCAACAAATGATGATTGATTTAGAGAGGATCCTGGATCGTTGCTCGACGATCCTTTTGAATGGAAATGAGGAGAAGTTGACGAGCGAACTCAAGGATGAATTCAACCAGGCCTACTTGGAGCTTGGAGGAATGGGAGAACGCGCCTTGGGATTCTGCGACTTCGAGTTGGACCCTAAGAAGTTTCCTCCCGGGTTTGAGTTCGACTCCGACGAAGTGAACTTCCCGTTGGAAGACCTCCGATTCGTTGGAATGATTTCCATGATCGATCCACCGCGAGCGGCCGTTCCGGAAGCAGTCTCCAAATGCCGATCTGCAGGAATTAAGGTGGTCATGGTAACTGGAGACCACCCTATCACGGCAAAGGCCATCGCCAAATCCGTCGGAATCATTTCTGACCGAACAGAGACTGTTGAGGACATTGCTATTCGGAAGGGAGTCTCGGTGGAGGAAGTGAACCCACGCGAAGCTCGGGCCGCCGTCATCCACGGCACCGACCTCCGCTCAATGACGGAAGACCAACTTCAAGAGATTCTGGACCATCATGACGAAATCGTCTTCGCTCGTACTTCGCCGCAGCAGAAACTGATGATCGTCGAGGGATTCCAGCGCCAGGGGCAGATCGTCGCGGTCACTGGCGACGGCGTCAACGATTCTCCCGCACTCAAGAAGGCTGACATCGGAGTGGCTATGGGTAATCTAATCAAGAACTGTAGTGAGTTCTAAAGCTTTCTTCAGGCATTGCCGGTTCCGACGTGTCCAAACAAGCGGCCGACATGATTCTCCTTGACGATAACTTCGCCTCCATCGTCACCGGCGTCGAGGAAGGCCGCTTAATCTTCGACAATCTCAAGAAGTCTATCGCGTACACTCTGACGTCCAACATCCCCGAAATTTCGCCCTTCCTGATGTTCATCCTCTTGGACATTCCTCTCCCGCTCGGCACCGTCACCATTCTGTGCATTGACCTTGGCACTGATCTGGTAAGATATCGTTTTGTGCTGGCGTATTTGCTGAACTATGACGACTACAGTGGCCAGCCATCTCGCTCGCTTATGAAGAAGCCGAGAGTGACATCATGAAGCGAAAGCCGCGAGATTCAAAGCATGACAAGCTAGTGAATGAAAGGTAATGAAGCGCCGGAACTCATTGGAGGAAATCGCATTCTGTTCAGACTTATTTCGGTTGCTTACGGGCAAATCGGAATGATGCAGGCGTCAGCCGGTTTTTTCGCTTATGCCGTGATTATGGCAGACAATGGATTCCTCCCGTGGGACCTCCTAGGGCTGCGCGAGCGATGGGATTCACGTGCTGTGAACTCCCTCACCGACAGCTACGGACAGCAATGGGTATATAAAAATAGCATATCCCTTACCTGCAGAGCTCGTTTAGACTTACGCCAACCGAAAAGTCCTGGAGTATACCTGCCACACGGCCTTCTTCACTAGCATCGTTATCGTCCAGTGGGCCGATTTGATCATCTGCAAGACGCGAAGAAATTCCATCGTACAACAAGGAATGTCAAATTGGACTCTTAACTTTGGTCTCGTTTTTGAGACTGTTTTGGCGGCCTTCATGGCATACTGCCCCGGACTTGACAAAGGCCTTCGCATGTACGGATTACGGTAATCAATTCGCCTCTAATGTGCGCCGTACGACAGTCACATTTAGGTTCACGTGGTGGTTCCCCGCGCTACCATTCTCTCTTCTGATCTTTGTATACGACGAAGTGCGCCGCTGGCTGATTCGTCGCTACCCTCGAGGATTCGTCGAACGAGAGACCTACTACTGATATCGCCAAATAAATAGCACACTCATAAGCCGTTTTCGTCACTTCTCGTCAAGCCTATTTGTTACATACCTTTGTCAATTTCAATTTTGTATGTGCGTTAGACACTTCAGGTCACTTACCAGTAAACCCCTATGCAATCGATGAGTACCTGTGTTTGAGGTTGAGTCGGAATGACCGCAGCGAGCGACAAGTACGCACTGTCTGTCGGCTGTCGCTAGGCGATCGTGCGTTCGATCGCTGCGCGCTCTTTTCCCCTTTCTGGCCGCCAAGTCGACGGGAAGCGATACGCAGCACCGTCGATTTCGTTCCTTTCCTTCTTCTCCCAATCGCTCGTAAAGTGTTATTATTGACAGGCGCGCTATTGGGCGAACTCTTTCCCCTTTAACCCTTCCGTCACTCGACCGCGATGCTTTTTCCGCTTGTCATAATAAAACGTTGTCCCCCGGATCGAGTCATCACCGATATTACTCGTCAGGACAGTTTCGGCTGCTTTCCACGTACTCTCCGTGGTGAGCACGGAAAACACCGCTCCCTTTGTTTCCATACTCCATTCATGCGTGTTGACATTCCGCTCAGACGAAAACGTATTTCACAACGTGAGGTTTTTGTCCACTGGTCAAGTCATGTACTACATGGACCATTGATAACTTCACCTAGACCACTCCTTTCATCGCGGTGGCACCGCTGATATCGGTGCTTAGTTTCGCGTCGTTCGGAATTGCCACACGCCCGCGTATCCGACGTACTAACGCGCTAAATTCTCCGACATTCCATCTTCGCATTGCAGAGAGTAGCCCTTGTTCATCTATGCCTGGGAGGAGAGTGTTGGTTGTCCGGCATGGAGAACGCTGCGACTTCTCCTTCAACGGCCAAGGGGACAAGAACTGGTACCGCCGTTCGGTCGACTCCAACGGCAAATACAAGCCCTTCGATCTCAACTTGCCCCGTAATCTCCCCGTCCGCAATGGTGGCATGCACACGGATACAGCACTTACCGAAATTGGCTACTTGCAATCCAAAATCACAGGTATATCGTCGCCAAGGCTAAAATGGAATTATGTGCCCTTTATAGGTAGAGCTTTTCGAGATTATGGAGTCACTATTGACTGCATATACGCTTCGCCAGCTCTCAGATGTGTACAGACGGCTGTAGGGATCCTTAAAGGTGGGTGTTTTAACAAAGTGTCATATTGATAAGAAGGACAGCAAATCGATGCCCAATTCGAATGTTCCACGTTTCCCCATCCGTGAAATTTAATTTAATTTAATTTTAGGCATGAGTAACGATAAAATCAAACTGCGCATAGAACCTGGCCTGTTTGAGTGGATGCAATGGTGCAAGTCTGGAAGGCCGATGTGGATGTCGACCAGAGAGCTCTTGGCAGCTGGATATCCTATTGACGCCGACTACCAGCCTGTAATGAAAGACGTCGATTTGAATCTGGACGAATCGTTAAATGCGTACTATCGCCGATCACACGACGTGTCCAAATCCATAGTGGAAAAACACTCTTCCGGTAGGCGATGTCCCGCGTGGACGTTTGTTCATTTCCAACCTTTCCAGGAACTATTCTGCTCGTCGCTCACGGCGCGTCCTTGGACACTTTAACAAGAGGTTTGTATGGAGCGCCACCTCGCAGCAATGACGAATTTTTCTTCATTCTACAACATACGCCATACTTGGCTTGTACGGAAGCTCGGGAGTCGTCCGACGGTCACTGGAGAGTGGTCGGCTCCCCGATTCCACCGTTGCACCATGCTGCAAATGCCGCCTACGACAGCACACTTCTGCAGATGACTCCCGCTGCGCTGTCCGAACGTGCTGCGGCTTCTGTGCACAATAAACGCTATTAAATCAGACGGATCTCGATGAGGCTGCAATGCAGACTCATCACTTCATTAGTGCCTTCAGGACGACGTTGTTGCTAACCTCTATTCTCCACTGTGGACAGTACAGTCATCGGTGTCACTGCACTTTAATTACTTTGTTCCTTTTTACATTCCAAATACGCGCGAATTGGATTAAGAATCCGAATAAAGTATGATTCCAAAACGGATTTTCTGCCCGCAGGTCCACTGACGACGGATTAGCCGGAATTCGAAACGTGCCCCGTCTGCTCCTAATGCATTCCAGGCGAGCAAGCTCCGTTTCCCGCCGTCGCCTCTTCAGCGCTCGCTCGTCAAAAGAACTTCGGAAAGGATAACTCATTTAGCCTGAGGGTGCACACGAGTGGTCGGTAGGCACTTTTGGGTCCTCGGCGCTCACTTCAACCGTGGAGAGGGAGTCTAAAAGCCGCTTTCACTTCGGAAATGATCTTCTCGCCCATTCATTATTGAAGCCGTCGGATGGCACTCGGACACGGCGGCGGTCACACGGCGACTGGTCAATGCACGGGGATGGCCACTCAACTCACATCCACTCAACGATGAAATCGGTGACGAATTCACGAACTGGGCTATGCAAATGCCATTCCGTGCGTCCAATCGGAAAGTGAGCGCGCGAGACGCATGTGTTGACTGTCTCTCCTACTGTTGACCATTTGTTGTCTTGTCTCCTTCCCCTAATGACCGCTGGTGGTCACATCGTTAAAGATGGCATCTGCGTCGTCGTTCAAGCGTTTAATGTGTTGCGACTGCGTGAGTCTTTGTCTTCCGCGACTCAGCAAACATTTTCTTAATACATACACGCATATCTACTTTCGGACTCGCCCCTCTAGCGTCCATCTAGCGTCCATTTCATCAGCGCCTAAGAGAATCATCCGAGCGGCGCAACACTAAAACGCTTTCTAACATCCTCCAATTTGTCGACGCTACCCGGTTTTTGTTGTGGTCCGACGACGCAGTTAAGGCTCCCGAATTAACCTATTTATTTCGCGAAACAAATCGAACCGACTGCGGTAATGAGTGGCAAGTAGGCTGTCCTTTGCGCTGGGTACCCTCCGATTCTGTGAACTCCCAACTCCTTGTCCCAGAATGGGAGTCGGCGAATTCGGTTTTAAACGATTTCTGAGATTTCAGGGGGGGGGGGCGCTTGCGCTTTGTTCGAGGAACGCTTGTACGCTCGGCTGCACACTTTGCAGCCTATCGCCGCTCGAACTCTGCTCCGCATCGAGACCTATTTTTGCTATGTACAAAAAGAGCGAATGAGGTTGCGTCACGAAAGCCAGTTTTTGTGGGACGAAAAACGTAGTTCAAAGAGAGTGACAACGCCTCCTGTTTCACCGCCTTTGACTTTCCTCACTTATAATGACATTTAATTGGAGGTCGCGTAAAAACGATTGCGTCGTTACTCTTTTTTATCCTTTTTTCACAGGCTTCCGTGTCTTGGTTCATCTATTATTAGAGCACTCCCTTATTACGAGAAGCATGAAAAAGACTCGCCAAACGGCTTCGTTCCGCCAATGTGAACGCTCCTTACAAACAACATTAAACTGTTCTAATACGCGAAACTTGATAGATTTATAACGTCCAACTTTCGTTGTCGTCAGCACCAAATCCACTTACCTCTTTTACGATCTTTTGTGATCCTATCTCATTTTTATGCGTTAACCACCTCATTGCGTTTTAGAGCGTTCCTCAGCGCACAAAAATGGATCGTCGTCCCCACCGACCCATTCCCACTCGAATTCGCCATTTAATCTGCAACATCGGTCCCACACTACCCACAGTCGGTTTCCGCGCGTCCGATCAACAGCCGGTCAGCGCCGTGTCTTAAAGGGTCGACATCGGGCGCGGTGGTCCAGCTGTTCCCACAAAGCGGCTTCGTACAATCGCTCAATTGCCTCTGAATAATGCGCGCATTGCCAAATGCAGACGATGTCGCATCTCATCCAGGCTACATCACCTTCTGGCTGTCAGCACATTGTCCTCTTCGAGCCCCTCCCCTTCCACTCCCTAATTGTACGCACGAGAATTAATGACAGCAACGTGCTCGCACCTTTCACATGCTGCTTCTCGGCCGGTTGTCTAGTGCGTGGAACCGTTGCAGTTCCGATCGCCGGATCCACGCTCGCGATCTCGATCTTTTTTTGCCTCACAATCACCATTTCTATACCATTACCTGCGCGCCAAGATCGCATCTGTGCTTACGTGACTCGTGCAGGCCTGTAGCATCACATTCAGGCAGTTCGCAAGAGGAACCTGTTTTAACCCCTTGTCAAACACGGCTAGTCCCAGATGAATATTACTGAAACCGGTACCAAGTTTTGCCTGCACTTGACCTGTTATGATTCCGTTGTCTTTGGCAGCTCGCAAACCCATTAGTTTTCCCATCGGAAAGCAGCATTAGCTGCTCCAGCCGATCGAAAACCGAGTTTGCAACATGGTTGCGCATCCCATCGTCCCGTTTGACGACGTAAAGAAATTCCATCTGGACTGTTGGATAACACATGACGGTGTGCTTGGATGATATTAATGTCCCCTCCGATCGCGTTTGAGTTAAGGGAAAGTTTTTCTACCGCGCGCGTTCATCGAAAATCCCGTTAAGCGTTCACTCGTTTGCTCGTGTGCACCAGTGACTGGCGAGAAAACGTCTGGTCCACAGCACTGAAACGCGACTTATAAGAGGAGTCGAGTTATCGGACGCGGTTTTTAAATTTGTTTTGCAGTCATCACATCGGTTGGTTCCTTTCTCCGTTGTTTTTCTACGCAGCCGCGTACTTGTCTCGGTGCTGTAGAGCGCGAGGCCATGCCGATTTTATCGTTCCATTTGAACCCTTCAAACCGTGCCCTAGGTCATGGAGACGTTCCAGCGCGCTAGCAAAAGTTCTTTGCAGTTTTGATGAGGTACGGCGGTGAGTGATTTTATTTACGACTCCTGCCGGATGCCTACCCGAAACCACAATGAGTGAAGGTCACGCGTTCCAATAGGATTTGGCGGTGTCGCGTTCAGTGTCATGCGTTCACCAACAGACCCATTTTTTGCCGTCGTCTTCGACTGATTTGTTTCGCGTACGCAGTATTGCCTCCTGTGAATTGGTGTAGTAAAATTTGCAAAAAACATGACTGCGAGTCTTCGATGACATGGGATGACTCCGTCGGTGACAACAATCAGTTCGGTCGCTCTGTTGCGCGGCTAACCCTAAGCCGACAGCGCGTTTTGTAGACAGAAACTGGGAACGAGAAAAACGACTGCGGACGCCGCTGCAACTGATCAGATGAGCGTGAATTGTGTTTGTTTGCTCATTAGTGTCAATAGTGATTGACCTCTTCAGTGTGCGCGACCTTCGTCCGGCTTTCGCTTTCTTCTCCCCCGACACCTTCGCAGACCTCCCCTCCTCACTTCAAACGGCGCGACAATGATATCAATGGAACTCGTTGATTTCCTACTTTTCGCTCCCATAAGTGGCGGCATACCTTTCCTCACATTGTCATCTCCAAGATTATCAGAGCGCGACGTCTTTTATCTGTCTGAAATCGTGTTCTGTTCCCGTCTGTGGACTAGTATCCCCCCAGTATCGTGTTCTGTACTAGCACCCCCATGAAAAGCGCCTGTTTTTGTCGTCCTTTTAAGTACTTTTTTGATCGCCCGCTACGACGGATTACTTTCCGCATGCTAATCTGATGTGTTTCATATGCACGGATTTTCGAGGGGAGCGCGCTGGAAGGTCACCCTCCACCTGGTTTGGCCATATACCAGCTAGTCTTTTGCGCTCAGCCGCAGTTCAAATGGTCTGCTTCCATATTCTGAGGGTATATGATGTCCGCGCTGTCCACGTCTTCTCCAACGTTAGGATCCCATTGTTAAGGCCGCCGAACGGGCGAATCAGTGGTGTAATTGCATCGGAGGTGGTGCTGCGGCGGCCCTCGATTTCCTAATTGTCTCTCTCCAGCAACAATTCTGTGAAACGCGCGGCCGGAGTCGTTCGTCATACATTTACGGATTATTGGTTGGCCTAGTCCGTGCGCGAGTTATCCGGCTAAATGCAAATCAATATACGGAGTGCCCGTAACCTTTCGCCAATAGTGCTACGGCGGTCCAATATCCGAACGTCGCGCATAATTCCTCAAAATTGGAAATACATAAACAAAAAAGCATTCGCACATATTGAATTTCGAGGACGATAATTTGACCTTGCGTGCGTCCATTGTTTGGAGCCACAGGCAGGTGCATGTGCATCCTTGGCGGAGCCTAATTACCACATGCGTCGCCGAATCCGTTGTTGTGCAGTTTCCCATCATCTACACGGTGGCCAGGACGACTGGGCGATATGTTCTTCATCCGAGTGTGTACAGTATCCAACTGTTAAGCGCTACTTTTATCTTTCGCAGTTTCTCGGGTCAGCTGTAGCGGAGCACAGGCGGCGCCCAGTAGTACTCGTCTGGTGCTCACTGCTGTTTCGCCCTAATGAGATCAATATGGAACTTGGTCCTAATTCCAATTGCCAGTTAGTCAGCGTGGAAAACTAGCACACAACAAGAAGCATGATAGGAACTGGTATTTTAGCATCTGCTCTCCATGTTATCTTATTGCAAACAGAGGGACAACAATAAGCAGATGCACTGACGATCTCAATGAGCCTCGGTGAAAGAGCCTGAGGTCCCTCCTACCGGCAACTCATACCCACTCGCGTCGGTCAGCAGAGCCCATCCAACAGCCGATGATCGTTGCTGGCCTTTGAGTCGCGCGCCAGCGCCTCCCACATTCACTGTGATTGCGACCGATCCCCCGCGGTAAACTCCAGCCACAATAACCCCGCTTCTTGACTGTACGCTCTTTTTGACCAAGCAACTTTCGGACCCCGAGTTTTGTTCTCGAACCACAACTCTCCGCAGAACCAGCGCCAAAGCCAAATAGAGGGCGACTGAGGGAGTGCGCAAACCGACCCGAGCACACTGACGATTTCGATCGAATGGTCACCGTCGTGTCTGTCGGCGTTTGCCCCCGCTTAGACTCCTTCTTTGAACGTGCCTGGGCTTCTGACTATTCTCGACCTAATCCCCGTTCTCCCTAAGTCAATTCCATGAAATTGCCTAAGACGCTAAACTATTCGAGGTATGTCCGCACTGCCAACGACTTATCGTGCACCGTTCTTCTTTTTTGTCTTTCGCCGCTTGAGAACAAACGGTTCCTCTTTGCTTACTTGTCTTATTATCATTTCGCTGAGAAAGTATATCCAAGGAATTCTGTAATTCCGTTTGCTAGCCGCCAATAACCTATTGATCAACCCGTTCTTTTTAGGTACAGTTGGTCGAAAGGCGCAGGTTCTGAACTGGAACGCTTCCTGATGCCGTCGCGAGCCGAGTATGATCGGTTCGAGACGGTTGAAGGCGGCCGCGGTTCTCGACCTCCCGACCCTCGACGACACAAACCTCGGCAAGAAATATGTGCGCCTTTGAAGTGGACGTGTTTTATTCTCAACTTCATAGTCTTTGTAAGTACTTATTTTTGGACAAACCATGTGTGCCCAACAGACCAAATGATGCCTCTAACCACTGATTGACTAATATTGGTGCCGCAATTATGCAGCATCCCTTGATTTCGCTGACCACTCGTCCGCTCGCAATTACATGAACCCGAATTCGGGTCAAATTATGCGATTATCCAGATGCACCCACAACACAGTCAGAAGAACCTGCATCTGCTATGCGCATTCAGTAAAATTTGAAGTTACAATTGAGGAAGTTTCAAAAAATCCCCACTCTCAACCGACTGACATCAGGTGCACGCACCGCAAATGTGTGCGTCATCATTGTCTAGAAGGAAATGGTATCCTGATTAATCACTCGTTCATGGCTTCTTTACGACAGTCCACCTATTCTTTTGTGCAAAGTGCGCTCACCTCTTTTTCCCGACTCAAGGCAACTAGTTTTTCTCGGTCGCAATGGCTCACGTAGGTAGGAACACATGACTCGATGACCTTGTTCCTTGGAGACAATCGAATTTGGTCTGGGCTCGGTTAGTCATTACTTTCGAAATCGCATAAGGAGATTAACAGAGTGCGCAAAGAAAGGTGGGGGTCACGTTTTCCTGCGCTTTCCTCGACACTCTGCTTGAAATTGATTGGTTGCTTGCAACCAGCAACGAATTGGTTTATTATGCGTTTGGAATCGACATTGGAAACATAATGAATGTACTCGGAAATGCATACTTAGAGAGAACAAATATATGGATATTGGTGCCAATGACACGCACTTAACTAAATGTTTGCAAAACGCTTACCTACTTATGATTTTTTTGTAATGCAACAAAGAATATCAAACACTATTTCAGCTGCTCGGTGTCACATGTCTTGCCCTTGGAGTATATCTTTGCATCAAAGACCCAAGATCTATAAGCGAATGGGCAGACATTATACTTAACCCAGCAATTATGCTCATCATCATCGGATTGGCCATTTGCATTGTGTCGTTGTGTGGTGCGTTTGGAGCTCTGCGCGACAACGTATTTTTGCTCAAAACTGTAAGCTGAAGCCACCACTCGAACGTCGAATGAAACCTGTTTGCAGTTCGCACTTTGCGTCTTTTTTTCCTACGTTGTCCTCGTCATATGTACATTCGTCGTCTTCATGCTGTTCTACTCGGACACTACCGAAGGGCTTTCGGCTCACAGCATCCTGTTGTATTCAATCAAGAGGTACCACACGAATCGTAATCTTGCCGACTTTGTGGACTACATCCAAGAGCAGGTTGGTTCGATAAAGCGTATGCAGCCTCTGAATAACTGTTTTGTAGCTCGAATGCTGTGGAGCGAGCTCAATGTCTCAGGGGTATAGGGATTGGCAGCTGAGCGAGCAATTCCAGTGCGAAACCACCAACCCATATCCCGAGAAATGCGGAGTTCCCTTCAGCTGTTGCAAGCGTGCAGTTGTTTCAGAAGCTGCTGGAAGCTCCAACCCTCTTCTGCCAGCTATGCGATCGCTGCAATGTTGGCAGAACGCTCAAACGAAACGGGTTCAAGACCTAGAGCAAGACTTGCACACTCGAGGATGCCTTCAACCACTTCGAACTCTTTTTGAGTCCCACGCTGTTCACATAGGCATCGTGGTTGCCGTTGTCATCTTGCCCGTGGTAAGACTATGATCGACTGTAGCATGCAACATAGCCGCTGTTTAGTGTGTTAGTGTTTGTCTTTCACATGTTCTGGCTAAGCAAATCGACCATCAGCGTTACCTATTAGAGCGGGAAGCTAGACGCTATGAGAAACGGAAACGCAGGGAGCGTGAACGCCAGCGACAGCGAGATTTGGAAATTGCCGAAGCCATGGCGTCTGCTTCAAACGATAAATCACGGCCATTACCGGCCAAACCGGTGGCAACGACCGTTGATGAGACCGCCAAGGCTCAAGACGGTGCTCCACGACGGAAAGAAGAGCGCGGGAGAAGAAAGAAGCGTTCTGCGAGTTCGTCTCCCAACAGGGGGGTCCCTAAGGGTGAACAAAACATTCCTGCCGAGAAGGACAAACCCTTGGTAAAAAAGAAGGAAAGGCGAAGAAAACGATCAGTCAATTCACAGTCGACCCCGCCAGCGATCCCTCCGGCTGAGAACCGAACTCATCAGTGGGTTCTTCAGCAGTCCGATTTAGTCAACAAACATCCAGTGGCATAATGTTCCTCTTCTTGAGTCAGTCACCTTCAAAACCGGTTAAGCAGCTGACTTTCAGCAGTTCTATCCTGACAATATACGTTGTACAAATTTTCTAAGTTCCGTTATCCTCCCTTCATTGACTTCACTTATGCTCACAGTTTTGATTTGTTCAGTCAGAACAACAGAGTGACGTCCCCTCAAAGCCATGCAGTCTCAGAAATCTCACTCCGTTCCAGTTCACTTTCAACGAATATCCTTACGACGTGCTTGATGCCTACCGTGTTCTTTCGAATGCGCCTCTCTTCTTTTCATCTATCACCTGCCGAACACATTGCAAACCTTTATTCTGTGACGTAGAACAGATTGTCAATCATACAATTCGGGTAATGTAATAACCTTGAAAAATGAACTGTTCTTTAAGTCGATGTTCGGGATTCGCGTTGGGCGTGTGCACATATTATAGACAGTGGTAGTTGGGTTGACAGAAGTCTGAAACAATTGAGCTGAAAAGGATGAGCAAGATGTGAAATTTTTTTCAATTTTGCTAATTATGTCTAATGCTTCCAGTGGAGACGAATACTATCACTGCAGATAATAGTGCAGTGCATTAAGTCAGCAGTTGTACTGACTGACCGGACATATCCTCAATCTGTGGGAGTGAGGCTCTAACTGTCGCATCGTTATTAAAGAACACATGTCGAAAACGGTCGATACATTTTCTGGGCAAGACTCTATGGTATTAAACGGGTCCGACGTACCAGTAACAGTGTTACCCTACGAGCAAAAGAGAATAAACCCACTCTTCGTGCAGCACATGGCTGGAGAGATGCAGAATCCAGTTGTTCCTGCCAGTTTGCACAGCCTAGGTGGACATACGGTTCCATCAGTGCATGATAAGTCCTCACTGCACGAGTTCGATGTGCAGCAAACGCTTTCAGCTACGCAGACACCGTTCATTTCGGGACCTGGGTACGGTAATGATGGGGAAAAAGAGGTATTCATTACCGCAGTTGGAGCATCGTACGTTCCGTCCGTAACGACGGTAAGGACACGAGCTGAGGAAGCAGCCAAATGATGCACCGATCACCATAAAGCAGACGAAGACACATGTCACCTTCATGACGGATCTCGGGAAGAAGCGAATGCGATCTGGTGCACTCCGCTTTATACGGATGAAGGAGGTGAGGTTATTAGAGGCGGTTCCGTTGCAATCACCTAAGCCTAATCCAGAAGCGACGTGAGACGGCCATGTCACCCTAACACCCAATCAAAGTAATGGAATTTCATCATCCGACTATAAATACCACGATTTCGGAATAAATCCGATGAAGAGCGAAAGCACCTAGGAATTAGAAAATAAGTCTGGGAAATATTAAGTAGAAGACGTTAAATAGACCGACCGGGTGCACTCCAATCAGATTTTTGTTATTGAAACGTCCCACTTAGAATCCCACACATCATAGCATCATTTGGCAACATGAATTGCTGTCCTTCAAATAAACGTTGTTCTTTACCAGAAAGCAATTAAGCACAGCTAGTAGTGGTGCACGGACTATAAAAATGCTGGGGTTGGTACAGCTCCTCGAACTACGGCTCAAATGGTTTCAATCCATTCAAAGAGCCGTGATCAACATCTGATTAGTATAAGCGAGACCGACCGCGAACTCAGAGAGCAGCAGTACGATCTGACCGCTTTTCACCAACACAGAATCAAAGACCGATAACATTTATCAACGAAAAACAAAAACAACTGAATATGCATCTGAAATACGGGAATTCATCTAGTAAAGCATAGCTACCAGGCACTAATCGTGATTCGTAGGGATCTGTATGTTCTTAGTGAGATCTTGGAATCCGAGGACATCACGGTAGTTGGATTTATCCAGTGGAAACAATAGTGGACGACCATAAACGAACGCTGTCGCTAACGGAAACCACAATTTGTTGGTTTCAGGAGCAGTGGCAGCATCGACGACGTCTTCAGCTTTAAATTGCAAGCATTTCTTCTGCATGAAGAAGTTTAAATGTACCGTGGTAAACACCTTAATACAAATGAGAGGCCAGAATGAAACACTGTACATACCTTGGTATCGCGATTGTAGTGAATGTTAAGGACGTAACGTTTCACAAGGAACTGCAACAAGAAAGGAGTAAGTGACAAGAATCCCAAGAAACTGTTCGCGACCACAGCGAAAAGCATTATTGATGGTCTTTCAGCTGCAGCGGACCACATATAAGAAGTCAAAGCAGGAATCATAACTACTCCTAAGGCGGAGCTGCTTAACGAAAGGGCCTGAAAGCAGTAAGCACACATAAGTTCAAACAGCATGAAAATATACCTTTGCAATTTTAATTCCTTTCCGCATAGTATCCGTGGGAGTCGTCTCAGCACCATTTTCGCGTAAATGGAGTATGGAAGGACCCATATTATCGGCCGTCAACGACGAATGTGGGACCAGAGTTCTCGACAGTGCCGACGCTGAGCTACTTGAACAGAAACGTGCTGCTGATGTCCTCAGCGAAGATGTTCGCTGTGCAAACCGTAAAATTATCATCTGGAAGCACCACTAAATCTATAAACTTGGTTGACGAGGACTACACACGTATGACGAAACTGAACGATCCCCAACAAGGCAAATGAACTTTCAGGTAAATTTTATCCGTGAATCTCCAAGCTTTGAGCAGAAATTGGAAGTCTAAATTCATGTTTCAAGCGTCTGATGTTTCTCAACACGAATTGGAAATGTAATCTTCATAACAGCAGGTCTCCTCTGGCAAACGCGGCAGAGCATGAACTGCAGTTTATAGACAAGAGCGTGGAATAGAACGAACGGAAGAGTTATACGACTGTCTTCGGTTTTGTCAGCCAAGATGAGCAGTTTTCCGCTCATAGATTGGCTGTAATCTACATTGCCTCCGTTGTGCTTCATTGACTGATCTGTTGATGCATACGCGTTTGGATAAGGAAAAGAAATTTGTATACTGGTACATGTTCAGATGGAGAAAATTCATTTTGATGATCCAAAAAATTGTTTGAAGGATGTTGGGACTAGTCGACGTGTTCAAGGTGCTGTCATTGAGATTTTGTCGCCCTTCTTTGTACTAAATAGACAACACTCCGGCAGTAGTTCGATAACGTTTTGCTTGCAGCAGGTCGCGACGCGCGTCCGTTGCGTTTTCCCCCGTTCGTCTTTCTTGTGCGGCGGTCGCCCTCCGTATGACACCCTTGATATATCGAATGCGGAACGCATACATGCGCAAGGACTTCTCCGCGCTGAGATTGGTTCTAACACGTAACCAAGGACACGTTGTATTTTCCTTCTCGAAAATGCGTGCAGTGCGCTTTAAAGCGAATCGATTGTTTACGTGGATAATTTACTTTGTGCTTTAATTCGGTGATACTTCAGGTGTTTATACTCCGGGATTAAGCTTGTTCCTCATGGGGAGGCTTCTGGTCCTCTTTATAGCCTTGCTTGCACTATGCGATGCTGTTGATAGGTCGAATTTTAAGACATGTGATCAATCCGGCTTTTGCAAGTATGGTCATGCTGATTCTGTGCATCTTCTAATTATATTCTTTAAGGCGCCATCGCAACCCAAGTAAAAAGGTGCAATATGCTGTTGCGGCTGATTCTGTGAAGATCAACGAAACTGGCATTAATGCAGTCCTCAAGAGCGTCGAGAACGAGCTGCATTTGGCTGTTGTTTTTCTTCAAGACTCTACTATTCGCGTTCTGATTGATGAAAATGCGAATGCCCTCCGTGCCCGATTCCAAGCAGCGGATGCTTTAGCCGGAGCACCTGTGCAACAGAAGTAAGTGCGCAGCTCGAAAACTTAATTGGATAACTGCTGATGTTATAGAATTTCTGAGTCCGATGTAAAGAAGACGGAGAACTCTGTAGTTGTCACAGCTGCCAACAACCACATCATATCTCTCCAGTTTAACCCTTTTCGAATTGATGTACAGAAGAAAGATGAACTTCTTCTCAGTTTGAATTCGGGAAATCTCTTGAAGTTCGAACACTACCGCACTAAAGATGAATCGAGAGATGATGGCGAAGGATTCTGGGAGGAAACATTTAAGTCTCATACAGACTCGAAACCATATGGTAATAACTAACTGAAGTATTATATGTCATGTGCATTGTTGTCTATTTCAGGCTCCAGTTCTGTTGGAATGGATGTCTCTTTCATAGGATTCAAGTTCGTATACGGGTTGCCCGAACATGCCGATTCGTTTGTACTGCACAGCACACTGTTGGTTTAACTTGATACGCTGGAGTTGTCTTATATCGCTATGATTTTAGCGGACAAGAGCCTTACCGAATGTACAACTTGGATGTGTTTGAGTTCGAGTTGAATACCAATATGGCTTTGTATGGCTCGGTTCCCTACATCGTTGCTCACAATCCCAAGCATTCACTAAGTGTTTTGTGGTTGAATGCAGCCGAGACATGGATAGATATCAATTCGTCGACTGCTGATAAGGTAGGAGTTGTTCAGTTACTTTTTTTCTGATGTAGAATCTGTAGGGAGTTCTGGCATCACTGGTGGATAAATTCCGGTCGTCTCAAGAAGTGCCTGAAATTGACGCTCACTTCATATCCGAATCGGGTGTAATTGATGTCTTCCTATTCTTGGGACCCAAACCTGATGATGTGTTCCGCCAGTACTCGTCACTCACAGGTGTTTATCCCCTTCCCCCGGTAAGTTCGTTCTCTGCAACCCTTCGAGCTGCTGATATCTTAGCAATTCGCCATTGCATATCATCAATGCCGATGGAACTACAATGATGAAGAGGATGTTGCCAATGTACATGCTGGATTTGACGAACATGACATTCCAATGGATGTGCTATGGCTGGATATCGAACATACCGACGGAAAGAAGTACTTCACTTGGGACCCGGTCAAATTTGCCAACCCGAAAAAAATGATCGATGAATTAGCTGCTAAGGTTAGTGTTTTTAAGTAAGGTTTTAATCTTGATCGAGCAGTTTAGGGCCGCAAGATGGTTACGATCATTGACCCTCATATCAAGAAAGATGATGGATACCACGTGTACAAGGACGCAAAGGACCTCGGATATTTCATCAAGGACAAAGATGAAGCGAAAGATTATGAAGGACATTGTTGGCCTGGTGCCTCTATGTATTTGGACTTCCTGAATCCTGCTGTCAGAGAGTATTGGGCAGGCAAATTCTCGTTTGATCAGTATTCGGGCTCAACGAAGGATTTATTCACGTGGAACGATATGAACGAGCCCAGCGTTTTCAGTGGCCCGGAAGTCACTATGCACAAAGATGCCAAACATCACGGTGGATGGGAGCATAGAGATGTTCACAACATGTACGGTTTTTACCAGGTACTTTCGTTTTCAACATGTTTTGTTTGAAATTTCGTCTTTCAGCATTCTTCGACATACCGCGGACAGCAATTACGCAGTGACAATAAACTTCGTCCATTTGTTCTTACAAGATCATTCTTTGTGGGAAGTCAACGTACAGCCGCGGTGTGGACAGGTGATAACATGGCGGAGTGGTCACATTTGAAGTCGTCGGTGCCTATGTTGCTGTCTCTTTCTGTTTCTGGAATCCCACACGTTGGTGCAGATGTTGGGGGCTTCTTCAAAAATGTTGACGAACAACTTCTGGCTAGATGGTACCAGGCTGCGGCTTTCCAACCCTTTTTCCGGGCACATGCTCATATCGACTGCAAGCGCCGTGAGCCTTGGCTGTTCTCGGAAGGAACGAAAAATGTTATTCGCGATGCTATACGTACGCGCTATAGTTTCTTGCCTTACTGGTATGATATTTCAAGGATCCGAAAACTTTTCATATCTATTTAGGTACACATTATTCTATGAGCACAGTCTAACAGGAAAGCCAGTGATGCGACCGCTCTGGAGTGAGTTCCCTGAAGACGAATCGAGCTTCGACGAGGAACGTGAATGGATCCTTGGGTCTGCCGTTCTCGTCAGACCTGTTATGGATCCAGATGTTGAGTCCGTATCTCTCTACCTCCCTGGCCGAAATGAGATCTGGTATGAATGGGATACCAACAAGGCCCGCAGATCTCCTGGTGCTGTATATGTGGACACTCCAATGTCAAAGATTCCGCATTTCCAGCGAGGTGGTACCATCGTTCCAATGAGGGAGCGTATTCGTCGCGCTTCGTCTCTAATGAAAGACGACCCAATTACACTATACATTGCTTCAAACTACAAGGTACGTTGTACCTGTCTTTGTGTTGATTGACAAGTGCTTATTTTATAGGGTGACTTTGCAAATGGTTCTCTGTACCTCGACGATGGCGAATCCTATGATTACAAGAATGGAGATTATCTATACTGGTCATTCCAGTACAAAAAAGAGGGAGAGGCCTTGTATACGATCAAATCGAAGAATCTGGATGAGGCGGGAATATACGATCCAGATGTCTACATTGAAAAGATTGTCATTCGCGGAGTCCGTTACTATCCTCGCTCTGTCCACATTTACTATGATGGTAAGTGAATCATTGAAAGAGTACATACAGCGGCATCTATACCCTTTCAGACTACAACCCTGAAACACTGGAGTTCTCTCACGATCGTGATTCGCATGTTATGGTAATTCGGAAGCCTGGTGCATTTGTCTCGCGTGAATTCCGAATCGACATTCACACTTAAATCGTGTTGTAGATTGATTAGTACTAATTTCTGTTTTTAACTTATTGGAGAGTTTCTTTGTGTTGATTTTTGATCTTCCTGTTGTTTAATGTGTGGGTAATTGGAAGAATAAACTGTAAATTACTGGTAAAGAGTAACGTGGTGTAGCTCAGCAAACTGCATCTGCCGCTGACGTAAGAGCGGCAGAATATTACTAGTTCGTCCCCCCGAATGTTTCTTCGAATGGCGTTGCTGGAGCCTTGATTAAAC
>KN173484.1:63043-103300 GCA_000757755.1 Steinernema glaseri
TGAGTGAGTCATAGCCTTCTCCTTAAAGTTAACTTAAACAACTTCTTTCAGGCAGTTTATTCGGTTGTACATGCAAGAGTGTACTTCTCGTGGAATGCATGTTGGAGATCCCGCGGACTGGGATACTCTGAACGCGGATGCTGACCAGATCGTCGCTCGCATCAAGATGGCCGCGCAGAACGGATGCTACTTCATCTACTTTATCACAAGTGATGCAGTTAGCGACATCCACAGTATGTGTCGTGTACCATTAACATTTAGTAATCTCTACTTGCAGAGGTCATGAAGTACGCTGAACGCCAGTTCGGCGTGATCACCCAAGACATGAAGATGTCCAGCGCCAACGATGTCGTCGCCAAGGGAAAGCGGCAAACCCTGGAGAATGTCGTCAACAAGACCAACATCAAGATGGGCGGCATCAACTACGAAATGCGCATTCGTGACCCTGGAAACAACGTGCTCCCGGACAGCCGCCTGTTCATCGGATTCGCCATGAGCCACCCGGCTCCTCAGACGACGCATGAACGCAACAAGGGTATCGCTCCAAAGTCTCCCAGCGTCATCGGGGTATGTTATCCTTCTCTACATCACGGTTGTAATCGTACTTCTTGTAGTTCGCTGCCAACATGAAGAGTCATCCCTGCGACTTCGTAGGAGATTGTGTCTTCCAAGAACCCAGACGTGACGAGAAGATTGGAGTCATCCGCGGTGTGATCCTCAACGTAGTCAACCGCTTCAAGAATGCCCGCAAAGGCAAGTTCCCGAAGGACGTTATCATCTACCGCAACGGATCGTCCGAGGGTCAATACCCTCTCATCCTGAAATACGAAATCCCACTGATCCGCAGTGCCCTGGATGATGCCGGATGTTCGGAAACCAAGATCACTGTCATCGTCTCCCAGAAGATGCACAACGTCCGTCTTGCCTTGGCCCAGATCAACGAACGCGACCGTGCCCCCGACCAGAACATCAAGCCCGGCACGGTCGTCGACGTAGGAGCTGTACACCCTGTGTACAACGAGTTCTACTTGAACTCGCACGTCTCCCTCCAGGTATGGCTTTGCTGTTTTGGGCTTTTCAATCGTGATTGTTTAGGGATCGGCCAAGACTCCGCGCTACACCGTCCTGAAGGATGAGAGCGGCTTCGACATGGACACGCTCGAGAACATGACCTACGCTCTCTCGTATGGTCATCAGATCGTCACCCTGGCTACGTCGCTCCCGGCTCCGGCGTACATCGCTTCTCGCTACGCGGACCGTGGCAGAAACCTGTACAACGCCTGTGGAACGCAATGGAACACGACCGTCGACGGCCAGCTGGACTACAACCAGATCACCGCGCAGCTGTCCTACGGAGTCTCGGACCTTGCGGACTACCGGGTGAACGCCTAATCTCGTATGTTGACTTTCTATTAATGTATTTTGTGACTATGTGGTGTTTTGTTGAATAAAGACCATCTTAAGATCCACTGTCTCTACTTCACACTAGCTTTTGGGATAGTTGGCTGACCGTTCTTATTCTCATGGAGGTTGTCGCCAGTTTGGAGAGGTTGTGAGGTTCCAAGCACTGTCCGGGATAGGATGTCTGCAGACAGTCCTTCTGTCTTCGTCTGTCTTCTTCTGTCTCCTTTTGTCTGCGGGCAACCCATATATTCGTCGTCATCTATTCAGCGCAGGAGAAGCATAACGGAAGGGCGCCTCGTCGGATCGAAAGCTGTCTTCCTCCTCCAATATGAGGTCAACTGGGAGCTTGTATGTTATCTCCTTGTCTGTTCTGTCTTGTCTGTTATCTGGGAGTCTTGGCTGTCTCGGATAGCTGTCTGCAGACAGTCCTTCTGTCTGCGAACGCAACTTCAGGGCTTCATTGATTGCTCCAACAAGATGTGCAAATGTCGCAGTTGAGAAGATGTGCGTGTGGAAGTGCGAAGTGAATCCACGTGCCGTCTTCATCACACGTCAGTTGATCCTTCCTCCATCCAATGGTGCGACGTTGCACAGCCCCCGATTGAAGTAGGAATCGTCTCGGAAACCTTCTAATCGGAGAAGATCCGCGTCGTCTATCCCAAGTAGTCTGTGACTGCGCGAACGCTGGCCGTGACTCTTGCTCTCCACCCTTGATCAAGACAGAGAGACAGCTCCGCTTTGACCCCGTCTCAGGACGGTCGCCTTCATTTCCTCTCTGGGCCGTCGTACCCTTGCTCTGCTTGTCTAACCACTCTCTCTCTTCCTCGGCCCAACAGCACTCGGTCACATCAATATTTCAATCCTCCCCATCATTCCAAAGCCACCGAATCGAGCGCCATACCCTTGCCGGCCAAAATGCAGTATTTTTAAGGGGTCATTTGACCTTTTGGAACCCCCCGAGTACCCCCCGAGCGGGGGTCGATCTTGTTCAGCAGAAGGAGTAGAACACGATAAAGCAATAAATCGGGTCACTTTGAAGCAAATTTTCAAGTTTAAGGGCATCTGAACTAGGGTTGGCCTTCGTCTCAACTCTACTTCGACTTTTTGGAGTCGAGCCAAGTCAGAGCCGAAGTTCGAGTTGAGTCGAATATTTGAATTAGAATGCCAACCTTAATCTGAACAAACCTAAATTGGCGTGGCGCAGTACGCCCAGGCCTGCTTCGATATCGTTTTGCACTGCTTTCGCTTTTCACGTGGACGAACTTTCCCTTCTGGACCCGTTTCCGTCCACCACAGGATTCATCAGTGTAATGAGATAATTTTTATCCCTTTCCAACGGTGTTAAACTTTGAGATCGACAACGTTGAGATTTACTGCTTTATTTTATGACATAATGAGCATAGCGTAGCAACAATCACCCAAAACAGGATATTTTCAGAAAAAAATTTTCTCAAGTCTGAGCAGAGGGCGGGGGTTCCCCGTGACCTTCAGGGACGGTCGCCCAGGCCTGCATTGTCCACTGCCTCTCTCCCTTTTCCTCGGCCCAACAAGAAGTCTCGGGCCATTATCACACCAATCGAGGCAAAGAGGTGTCAAGAAGATGCTACCGTAATCCTCACACCTACTGTGTGACTAGTTAACACATTCGGAACACTATTTAAATCACTCCTCATCGAAGCCATTCATTCATTCCAACATCACCGAATCGAGCGCCGCTTCTTCAACAAGGTAACGCCCTCGTGTTAGATTGATCCTCATGGTTGATGTTCAGATATTTCAACAATCCTTGCCAACTTTACAACATGGTCGTCACACTCAAAGAACGCCGAAAGCGAAGGAAAACGCGTCCAAATCATACGAGTCATCGTCCTGGTCCTTGTGGCTTTCTCGAGGAGCTTTCTCTCCTTTGTGGGGTCCATCTGACTCTCCTAGCGTCATGAGCGCCATGTTCCGTTACATCATCCGACATTGAGGCTACGACATGTTCCGACAGATCGTTCGCGTCATATTCCTGGCCATCGTGGCCCTTGCGGGGAGCATTGTCTCCTTTGTGGGGCCCACGTGGCTCCAACCGGTCGGCACAGTGGTGGCCAACGTGGGGTCAGGGGCCCTGCAAGGCGCCCTGCAGCCCTGCGGCATAGGGTCCGCGGCGGTCGTCAACCGCGATCGGTGGTCGTCAGCCACGTTTGGCCGTATCATCGGTCCGTTTTGTTTTGCTTCGTTTTGTTTTGTTAATAAGCGCATTCCCTCCAACTTTTTGCTCTAATCTCGCGCTACTTTTGCTCGCTACTATGGGGCCCGTATGGTCCCGGGCGATAGGTTCGGTCGTGGCCAACGTGGCTTCGGCAGAGCTACAGGGAGCGCTCCACGCCGTCTGGCATTCGTGCCGTCGTAGATGGCGTGCGTGGCACAGGGTCCGGCGGGTCCCCCAACCGCGAACGGTCCTCATGACATATGTGTGACCGCTTCGTCGGTTTTTCTCATTTAAAACAAAACAGTAAGTAATAAGCGCATTCCCGAATCTCTCGTTGATCAAATCTCGCACTACTTTTGCTCAAAAAACTCCTCCCAAAAAATACTGAAATCAATTTCTATTGTGACAGCGGCTCTTACGCGCCAGTCACCCAGGCCGTCGCTACACGACACGGATCCTGACAGTGGAAGTCCACAAAGCAATCGTCGTCCCTCACCCACTCGAGTCTCCCCGCCAGTATCTTCCCTCGTATGTATCCCCCTTATTCCCTAGTCCCCTCTATGCTTCTACCTCCAATAAAGTACTATCTCATGCAAGTTTTATTACATCCAAGGGAACACCGAAAGGGAGGATGCGTTTGGCAGTCGCGAGACCCTCAGATCTCCACGAATAAAGACATGTACGAGGACGACCTTAAAAGGAGCACCGCCACAAGGTTCGTCACAGTGGAAGTCACAGTAGAAAGACCTCTTTCTACTGTCACCACCTTATTCTTAATGCACCGAGTAATCCACCCGAGAGCACCGCCACAATATTTGTTCGTTGCTTCTTTTCCTGAAGAAGCAGCATCGGTCCACGGTTTCCGTTAACCGATGGAACCCAAAGACTCTGAAGTCCTTCCTTTGGACGGTAATCGGAATCCATGCTGAAGTCATCAGTCAAGATCCTCGTAGTCAGCGAGAGTCATCCCTTCGCATACAGAGGCTCTTTCAGTGTCAGTGTCCACTTTCTGGGGTTGTGGAACTGATGGTTCCGCCATAGATAACCACCGTTTCGTAGTTTAACGACGGAAGACGCGTTATCGCGGTGCGTGGTTTGGAATAGTAAATGGTGCGTAAAGAGCTAAAATCGAAAGAGAACTACGACTTGATTCTCGGGATTTACATCCCGTATGGCCCTCTGACTCCTCAGGTGTAGAAGATCATCTTGAGAGCAGGCCTAGATGAAAAGAAAAATAGATAAATACGCGTCGAAGACAACATGCGAGTCCCTTAAGTGTCGCCTCGTCGCCTATAAGATGTGCTTATTGATTTACTTATAACTGATTTAAGCGTTTTAATAATAAATAATAATAATAAATCGTCGCCTTCCCTGAGCGCCGCTTTAGTGATTGGAAGGTCAGATTTGCTGCTACTTGCGTGGCTTAGATCTTACAAACCTCCGTTCAAAGCGAGATTATAACGACGAAGTCTTTTGAAGTTGCGAAATAGTTCCTACTGGCGTCAAACAGTAGCAATTTAGTTTCATTTCGTCGACCCTTGCGTCACGCTTTACGACGGAAGCCGCGTTATCGCGGTGCGGCAGTCCGTGCTTTGGAATAGTAAATGGTGTGCAAACAGCCAAGGAACCACCGTTTGGAATATAACCACTTGATTCTCCGGATTTAAATCCCGTGTGGCCATCTGATTCCTCAGATGTAGGCGATAATCTTCAGAGCAGGCCAGAAGGGACAGTTTGTCTTGTCCCGCCTTCAATATGGTGTCAAGGATCTTCCCAATTCCCAAGTGAGAGCTCCCTTAACATACAAGTGCATCTTTATGCAAGAGCAAGTTTGTTCTAACTCATGGGATCATAGCCACTGATGGAAACCGGCCCGGATCGGTTTTCTGGCCCCATCCCCAACAGTGATCATAGCGGTGCTTAATGTAAGTCTTCTCCTCTGAAGCAGTTTGTGACTGTCGACTGGTGTCCAACGGTTGGCGCTAAAGTCATTGAGAGCCAGGCAAATCTTTGATAAAATTAGTAATCGTGTCAGGAAAGACAGAAGCAACGGTAGCCGAGGGTCCTCTACTCCTTCAAGACTAACCGCTTTGGGTTGTTATGCGTCTCTCTCGATCGATTACAATTCTCGAAGGCAACATTGTAGCTTCTAGCTCTTGAAATTATAACAAAACGTAACTGGAATTCTTTTACTGTCAAACAGTCTTTTTGCAATTTGTGAGATAGTTCCTTCTGGCGTCAAACAGTAGCAATTTAGTTTCATTTCGTCGGCCCTTACGTCACGCTTTACGACGGAAGCCGCGTTATCGCGGTGCGGCAGTCCGTGCTTTGGAATAGTAAATGGTATGGAAACAGCCAAGGAACTACCGTTTGGAATATAAAGACATGATTCTCCGGCTTCAAATCCCGCTTTTGGTTGTTCCGCCCTCATTATGGTGTCACACATGTTCCCAATCTGCAGTCATGACAAACATAGATAAATACGAGTCGAGGACAACATGCAAGAAGTCCCTTAAGTGTCGCTTCCTTTGAGCGCCGCTTTAGTGATTTGAAGATCCGATCTGCTGCTGCTTGCGTGGCTTATATCTTACAAACCTCTGCTCGAAGCAAGATTATAACGATGCGTATTTTGAGAAGTCTTCTTTATACTCTGAAACAGTCTTTTTGAAGTTGCAAAAGAGTTCCTACTGGTGTCGCTCGTAAGATCATAGCGATGCTTAACCGGATTCTGTTACTCTGGAGTAGTTTCCCACAGGCTATTGGCGTCAAACAGTAGCAAAATTAGTAACCGCGTTAGATAAGACAGAAGGTACCGCCCCATAATAACCTCTTATAAGGAAGGAGTCACCGACCAGCGGCACCCTGCTCAGTTCCGCTCTCAAGGTCCCTTTTCAGATGTCCCTTTCAACGGAGGAGGTCAAGTCGATCGCATCGTTCTTGGTGGCGAAGATCAACGCCGATGCGGACTTCAGGAGCTACTCCGAGAGCATAATGGAAGACAAGAATTGTGCAAACAGGTTCTACCCCTACTTCATCAGGCACTGGGAGTCCATCGCGGATGCTGTCCAGGAGAAGTACCCCAAAGGTATCACCCCGCGATCGGTCCTTCTTTTCCAGAGCGTCGTTCTAGTGATTGGAAGATCGGATCTGATGCTACTCGCATGGCACAGATCTTACAAACCTCCGCTCGAGGCGATCGTCGACAGGGCCAGCGACGTGGCCTTCTTCTTCATCAGTTATGTGGGAAGAAACTTGAAAGATTTCAAAAATGTGTCGTTGGAAGACCCTATCCTGGATCTGAAGTACGACATTAACAAACGTTTCGGAGATAGTGGCAGGCAATACCTCGAGGACCTCCAGAGGGAGCAAGAGTCGTCCGTTGGCAGCATTGGGCAGAAGTGGCAGAACATCGCCAACGCCTTCAACATCAAGTTCGAAGCGAGTAAGGACCCTCAAACGAAAGCGAAGGCTGTGCAAAACTCAAAACTCAGATGTCAAATTCCAAAAGTCAAAACTCAAAACCGTTTTAAAAAATTCAAAACTGAAAAGTCAAAACCCAAAAGTTTACATTTTTTCTATGGTTTAAATAATTTAAAATCGTCCAAATCGCTTGCCGCTAAACATTTCTCTGCTTTTCTTCCCAAAATCGCTTTCTTCCCGTCGAAAAAATTTTTTTCCTGTGAGACAAATGCGTGCTTTTCGTAAAAGTTTTGAGTTTTGTGCCAAAATCTCAAAAGTGAAAACTCAAAAGTCGCACAGTCCTGCTCAAGCCACTGTGTTTCAGAGTTGGAGGCTGTTCTTCTCGAACGGAAGTGTAGGAACCTGAGGCGTAGGAATGCAAATGCATATCGCCCATACCCTGTTGCGCATCGCTACACTGCTCCGAGCCAGGTTTCGGACATCACCCTGTTGCAATTATTGATGAAAGTGGTGGGTCAAGATGCTATCCTCAGGCAGTCACATCTAGCAGGTTCTCATGCAAGCCAACCTCTCGGAGAATTCCTTAGTCGGTAGGCTGTTGGGTCGCATGAAGAGAACCAAGTGTTTTCTTGCAGAGACGATTCCGAGGCCAACGACGACAACGACGACGACTAAATGACCCTTAACACGTCTTACGTCCCTAGCTTATGTATTCCTGTTACTCACTTCTGGCTCGTTTACTCGTTTTGTAGAAGGCTCAAGGACAAGTAGCCAAGTTCCTGCTTTGAATAAATTAACCGTACTACTCTACGCTGATCGGTCAGCATGCTCTTCTTTGTCGCTTGGTGGCTTAAGCATAAGCCGAACAAGCCTCAGCATGCTTAAAAGACACAGGTTCTCATCAGCTCGAGCCACTAAGATTTACCGTTTGGTTACCTAAGGCTCCAGATACCTTGGCCACAATGACCTCGGTTTTTTTCAGCCTTCACAATCCATGGTATGGACAAGTCTTGGATCCATGGTACATATGGAGGTGAAAAAGACAGATGAAGGTCTACATACAAAGTCAGTTATATGGGCGTAAGGGACATGGTGATCAGTGCTTGAAATCCTTTTGGAAATGGTCCTGGTTTGAAACGTTTAGAGCCAGAAGTAGCACAAAGTCCACTTTAGGAGCGTTAAAACAGACTCCAGCGAATCGACGAAAGCGGAGTGGTCATCAAGTCCAAAAGACGAGAAGGAGGGAGTGTAGGGCAGGAGAGCGACTAATGAAGATCTTTAAAACCCTAATAAGATAAACCCTAATATAATCCAATTTGACTCTATGTTCAGCATGCTTTTCTGCATAATAATATAGACTTCGTTTTGTGGATTTTTTTTAGCATAGAATAGTATGCTTAATCTATTCAAAATGCCCCAATAGCTAGCCGAAACTTGGCTACTTGTCCTTGAGCCTTCAGCAAAGCAGGTACAGAACTGGTCCACATCCAAAGTAGGAACTCAATGGCTTCGCCATGCAGACCCTCTAATCCCCAAGGGTCAGAGAAGGCTACCCGAGTGGTCTTTGCTTCTTTGATCTTTACCTAAGAAGCGAGACTCGAGCCATTGAAGCTACTCCCGAGAATCGCCTCGGCGACGGAGAACAAACAGAGTCTCGGCCTCCAGTGGCAAAGGCGATTAAAAGGACGATCAATCGTCGCCGTGTCATAACACCGGAACCGGGTGTTTACGGAGAAGATCTCTGTTTTGCTGCTGCCGCCTAAAGTGCGAACGGAGAGCAACGTGGCGACGTGTCTGGGTGGTGCTTGACCGGAACGAACTCGACCTGTATAGGTTGCACACTGTAAAGTGCGTCAATCTCTGATAGAGCAAGTAGGGAAGCTCCAGCTGACCCGTTCAGGAACGCTTCGACTTCTTTTTGACTTTAAAGAACCTAAACAACTTTGTTAATTGATTGTTACACTCCCCGCTAACGTCATTTCCACTGGGGACGGTACTACGTACCTGTAGCCAGCTTCAAGAAGGTATCAAGTCAGTATGCTTTTTGGTAAACAGATTCTTAAGGCTTAAGGTTCTTGTCGAAGCCTTTAGGAAGGGTGTTCAACAGCAAACGTCCAGTATCAAATTGTAAATGAAGGCTCAAAACCGAAGTAGTCCAGTTTCAAGGAGGCATCAAACTTGTATGCTTTCTGGTAATCTGGTGCCTCCTTTGTTAGGCCATCAAGCGATTGCTCAGCAGCAGAAGGCCAGCATGCAAAACAAAGTAACTATTCATAGCCGTCTTGTTTCGATGTGAATCAACGAATTCGGTGAATTCCTTCGTCTTCCTGGAGTCAAACGATGAATCAGCTGCTTCTTCGGAACGTTGAACGCTGCTGCAGAATATCACAGGAATCCAACAGGAATTCGAAACTCCAATTTCATAAAATTGGCTAAAAAAGGTGTTTATCCCAATGTTAAAGTATGCACACCACGTCCCTCTTCCCATCTATCTAATGCACCCAGAAATCACCAAGATGCACCGCTACAAGCCTGGACAAAGGCGGGCATCTAAAAATACAGGGCTGGTTCCTGCCAGGGCTTCGATTCGCGTGGACGCAAAACAAAGTGTCGCACTCAGGTGATCACTTGGCGTAAGAACGGCTTTGTCACGTGGCTCATCACGGGAGCGACGAAAGTAGCGCGTACCTAAACGCAACCAAACAGCAATTCAAAAAGGAAAGAATGAATGAAGGAGACTTACAGTATAGGATATGGCTAGGCTGAAGAGATTTACCTACTGGATCTGTACCCGTTTGAGAACGGATCACATTCGTGCACTTTTAGAACGTGACAGAGTGCAAGGCGAAGGAGAGGATTAGGTTACTAACCTATTAAGAAAAAGGTTTCGTCCTGGAAAGGGATGATTAGTGGGATACGGTAGAATTGACAATGTAAACATAGAGTCTCACAGTACTCTGTAGAGAGATATAAAGGCACTTTTGTCCCAATCCAGGACAACCAATACGAATCCTATCCTTATAAGCCGAGCATTCTGGAATATCTAAAGAAAGAAGAGTTGTTTTTAAAGAGCATGGATTCCGACAGCTCAAGGAAGACCCCGTACTGAAAAAAAGATCCGGCTTCTGTGGGATACGCCCTTCGGTGATGAAATCAGTAGGCTCTTGTAAGCTGAGGCCTAAACTGGCAGCAGAAGCCAGCCTTCTATGTACATAGAGAGGTTTCTTGCAATTAGGTTCATCTATTTATCTGCTCTCAACTTTCCCACATTTCCCACTTTTACATTCGCCAAACTATCCTTCCCCCTTGCGGCCTGTCACTTCCCAGAGCACTTCCCTGGCCGATCTTTAAGAAAAGTTGTTGATCGTCGCAGTGATCATCGCCGAAACAGGAACGCTGTTGTGAAAGAGACACAAGAGTGCAAAGATCTGTCTCTCTGTCTGTCTGAGATACGTGACAGTCGCCGGGGACTGTCGGTTCCTTATTGCTTGGAAGATCACGCACCCTCCAAAGTCCAGAAGCTGTTTTTCCAGTGTGCATAGGAGCCAGGCGCAGAAGGAGGTCAGAGAACGGATGAGACTGCGTGAGCGGTCGACTGCCTGGTCGTGGCTTCCTGTTATTGCAGATTGCAAGTCATCCGTCACGCCAACATCGAACCGAAACCCTAACGGCTCTGATCACTAGTCCATGTGCCAGTTCCATATCGAAGTAGAACACTAGAGATATCGAGATTACTACGTTGGCCATCTCGGACTTGGCTCCAGCTACTTGAAGCCAATATGAACTCCTCCTGGTGATAATGCTCCATAGATCAAAGAGCTTACGTTCACACATTTATCCAACGGATGCTATCGCTGTTGATATCCGTGAATTTCTTAAAGCTTAAAACGTACTCTTCTGGATAGCTTTGCAGAAGAAGGCAAAGCAGATGTTTTAAAGTACATAGATGCTTAGTGCATACTCAAATGTATACTCGTAGAGGATGCGTAGACTTTGAGAACAGAATCGAGCCAATCTTTAATGCAACCAGAAGCTGTGATATGTTTTACTAAACTGCTTCTAGTGACAATTGCTACTAGAGGTCCAAAAGATGCTTTCGATGTTCATATCAGTAATTTTCTTAGAGATTAGAACGTGCTCTGCATATTCAGGTGAATGCTAAAAGATCCGTTGACCCTCCTACAATCGTCTTCTTTGTGGCGAAGAAATGACGGTCCCTTCTTTTCCCAGGGATCCAAGATAGAACTCCCAAGAATCTCTTGTTGTCCTGGCACATGTGATAAGAGCCGTCTGACCTACCTAGGTGAGCATCCCACGTGACGGCGGTGAGAGTGACCCATGCGTAGAGCAGTGTTTGGTCGATCATCTCAGGTATCTCAGCCGATAGCGAAGGCACAGCAACCAACGATCATACTTGGCCTTGGCCTCGCACACACGTTTTGTGCTCTTGACCGAGAGTGATCGTTGATCTTGTGACTCGGCCCCGTCGCCGTGACGCAGAGATCGTCTGCCAAGTATGCAAATGGACATTCCACAGTCATACCTTGGAATTTGTAATTTGTGACTTCCTCGGGACGATCAGGGAGAAGGGATTCTTATGCCTTATAAGAACTGCCTCCCAAGCAGCAATACAAGGGCATCTGTGGAAAGACGTGGTGGTGGATCTCGTACCCTTAGTCGTGGCTTGTAGTCGCGATAAACATCGAACGAACGATTTGTGGCCGCTCTTCCTAAACAAACAGAGTCTGGCTCCCTAGTGGTGACGCTCTTCGCACTCCGCCGAGATCAAACCACCGAAAGTCGGAGATTAACCTTGAGATACTGTGGGGATATATGAGATCTTTGGTACCTCTCACACAGGTAAAGAAGGCCCGCTATTGAATTACTTCCTAGTAAGAAATCAGACTTTAGCTCCGTCCTACAGTCCTCTGCTTCAAGGGGGCTCTATAGGGTTTTGTATCTTGGCTTCTCTTCAAGACAAGAGCGCTCTGCTGTCCGCATTTTTGCGAGTATAGTAAAGATGCATTTGTTTGCATATTTCAACATGCAAAGAAAGAGAGATATGTCGGGAGGCAAAACATCCCGCGTCAAAGCAAATCCTGCACGGCCACCGCTCAGCTTCTTGAGCTTGGTCTTATGAGACGAAGTGGGATACTTGCTTATAAGGACGGTTTGGCTCTATTTTCCCTGTTTAATGGTTGAATGTTTTTACGCCACCCCCTCTTTTGAGTTAGGCTTCAAGAAACGACCATAAACCACCCGATTTGAGATGTGGGTGTGTCGAAGTGCTTAACCCCTTAGGCTCTGTATCATTTTACAGGAAAGAAGTTGATGCATAAGACTTTTTGGGCATCGCTAACCGGAGACCATCGTTCTTCAGAGTTATACTGTTTTATAAAGGAGAAATCGCTAGCCAGAAGACATAAGCTTAGCCGTGGATCTGAACCACGCCAATTTAGGTTCTGTCTTTAAGAATGCCTACAATCTGAGGTTACGCTTAGACATAGGTCCGCCTTATAATCGGGCTGAGGTCGCACTCGAACCGAGGATTAGAAGAATCGACCATAAATCACCCAACTTGCACCTTTTCCACCGATATTACACCTTTACGAGTCCTTCAAGAGTCTGCAACTTCAGAACCAGCAGCACAATCTACTTCCCAGAAGGTCAAGTACTTCAGCGACTCTGCCAGAGTCCCAAGCCAACAGCTAAAGCCCACCACCACCGCCATCTGCTCCCGCTCGGTCTCCTCGAACAGTGACGAGTCCGTTTTTCGGGTTCCGCGCCACGTCACCGTCTCGGCCTTCTCGACCGTTCGGCGACTTCCGCCCGCCACTCTTGCATCATGTTCCGAGGGTCTCTCGCGCGGGCAACCGGTTGCCGAGACCGAAATGTCACCCAAATCGGTCGCGGCATTACACCGGCCGGGCTTTGGTCGCCAAGGAGGCCGGCCGGAGTCAGAAGATCGTCGGTTTCCGGCGCCGAGAATAACCCTCGAAACGGGTTCGCCCAAGAAGGCCTGCGTCCCGAAACGATTTATTCTAGGAAAGGTCATCCAAGTGACTGAGATGAGAAGGGCACAAGTGAGGAGAGCGCAACGACGGATATGTACAGAAAGGAGGGGCGCGGGAGAGGCTACTGGATGGCGACGACGCCGTACTGCTGCGAGAAGCGGTCGTCGAAGCCGGCGGAGCCGGCCCAGCAGCGGAAGTGGTAGAGATTCTTCTGGAGACCCTGGTTGCTCGAGGCGACGTCGGTGAGCACCACGCGGAGCTCCTGGAGCACGCGGCGGTTGATGACGAACTGAGATCGGACGCCGTAGTCGAGGATTCTGGAAGGCGGAGGGGTTAGAGGGGCTGGGAGGCTTGGAAAGGACCCAGATCTCTTGATCTTGAGGGTATATGGGTCTTAAATGTCTCATTCTGTCCCATTCTTAGAGGCACACCTTATAAGATTCCTTTACTTGGACTTAGAAGTAGTTCTTAATCCAATGGCCGGGCTGGGAGGCTTTGGAGCGGCTTGGGAATGACCCAGAGCTTTGGATCGTGAGGGGATATGGGCTTTAAATGCCTCCTTCTGTCTTATTCTGTGAAGAAAATCCTATAAGACTCATTTCCCCGGACTATAGTACTTAGGATGGAATATACAGGCCTTATGCCTTTGTGGGTGGCTTTCAAGGTCAGCCTATTTCACTTCATGACCTTCTTTACCTAATACGCCCTCCTCAAGCACTCACCTAGCCAAGTGTGTAGTATCCTTCTCCGTAGCGCGGATAACCAGCTGGCTGACGGCGGGCCAGTACTCGGAGGCGTTGGCGGCGTTGGAGCCGACCTGGCCGCGCGCGAGATGCATCTCGTGGTCGTTGACCGCCTTCATGAAGCACTGGAAGGCGTACCACCGGTTCAGGTCGATCATGGACAAGGAGACCACTATCTACAAGAAGAGCGGTTGTAGCCAGACCCTGGGCAGGCTCCACTGACCAGCTCGGCGATGGGCGCGTCCACGGTGACCTTCTGGACGGCGTGGCGGAAGACGTTCATGGCGCCACACACGGCGGTCACGTCCTTGGACGTCCACGAGCACGAGACGACGATCTCCACCTTGGGAGAGGAGACGCGGAGGGCGACGGCGGCGCCCGAGGCGCGCTGCCAGCAGCCGTCCTCCTCAAGGAGGGCGTCCAGGTCGGCCTTCTTGGCGTCCAGCTCGGTGAGCGCGCCGAAGAGCTCGCGGTCGATGTGGTCGCGGAAGGAGCTGAAGCGGGGGCGTCAGAGGGTTCTTAGGGGCTGGGGGCCGAGAAACCAAGAATCCGAGGCATGTGAAGGGGCACACTCACCGGCTGACGGCGCGCCAGCGACACACGTCCACGGGGGCGTCCTGGAGGCACAGGTCGACGATGCGGAAGAGCAGATTCTCAGGGAGGGCGCAGCAGCACTCGTCCGCCTCGGGGATGGACTCCGTGGAGGAGGACTGCTGGTGGCGCGCGGAGAAGGAGGAGAGCTTGCGGAGCTGCTGGCCCGTGCTCTTCTTGGCGCGCGAGCTCAGTCTCCGGATGAGGGACATGGTGGCGGGCATGTTGCGGGGATTCTGAGGAGGATTCTGAAACGGAAGAACCCTTAGCGAGCGCGAGGGAGGACGCCGCACGGTCGGCCGTCAAGAAGGAGACGGAGAAATAAGACGATCGCGGCGGCGGGGAGCCACGCCCCCGGAGGCGCTCGTCCGGCCCCCTCGACTCCAGGACGGCGACGTCACCGCCCGACTGATCACAGAGGAACGCGCTGAAGAAGATCGGCAGTTCGGCCGCGCTTATGGAGTCCACTGTCCCGGTCTTCCAAGGCGCGGGAGTGGGTCAATGGCGATGGCGACATGAAAGACCACTCGACGTGAGAACTTCGACACCTAAGCGTCCCACCACGAATGCAATTTAGTGTTTTGAAGTCAGAATCAGGGGATTCGGGGACCACCTAGAGAGAACGTTGGATACCCGCGGGCTCAGGGTCGTGTAGGCGCTGAAAAACTCGAAGAACGAGTGGAGCGGAGAACTGGAACTTAGATATCTCCAAGGCCAAAAGAATCCCTAGTTCAGGTGCTAAACTCACACAAAAACAAATCGTCCAAACTTCTGCACGCATCTCGGCCAAGATGCACGGGAAGAACCCCAAATAGCGCCACTTCGCTCGGTGGTTCCCGAGGGTGACGTCAACCGCGCAACTGTTGACAAACGAACGGGTTATTAGAGAAAAAACAGACGAATCCGCTCAGAGGACGGCGATTCATCAAACAGGATCCGCCCCCTCGCGATCTCTGCACCACAGAGTGATAAGACGAAACGACTCTGACTGAATCACCGAGTGATCGGCACCTCCCATAAACCTCTTCTTGTCTATTTTATTAGACCCTTGTATATTTTGTTTATTTTATCGTCTATTTTTAGTCTTAGACCCATCCCTATCTATATGGAACCCTAAGGGTGACTACCCAAGGGCAAAGAGACCACTTGGAAGACCTCGCATTCGATGGAACGACGGCATCAAGAAGATTGACTCCAGCTGGACATCTTTGAACCGACTTCAATGGAAAAAATTACAAAAATTAGTGTTATAAGTGTTATATTATAAAGTATTAGTGTTGTAAATAGATAGATAAATAGACTGATGTATCATGTCTCATTTACTGTCTATAAAGTCTGTTTAACTGTCTATAAAGTAAAGTCTGTCTATAAAGTCCGTCTCACTGTCTATAAAGCCATCGTAGCCGATGTGCGTTCAAAAGTGGGAGTCAGAGCCTTGTGTTCAGCTTCGGAACCGCTCGTCGCTGGCCAGACCCAGTCGAGAACAGAAGAACACTGAACCCAACCATCAGCCCTAGAGACTACCGTAGACGGCGTTCCTCGGAGAATGGATTAGGCATGTCATCATATCCAGCGGAGTCGACTCCGCTTCCCGACCCTATGCGCGAGCGACCGTCCGAGCAGAGCGGTGTGAGAGAGTGCAGAGAAAGCAGAGAAGGGCACTGTGCACTCGTCATTTAGACAGTGGAAGGACGAGTGGACGGGTGGGTCTCGGGTAAATACTCCCGTCCAGTGGGCCGGTTGCAGAGGACAGGCTTGGACACTCCGAGTTGTTGTCGCCGGACTTTGGCGCTCCTACTGGGACTGTGACCATCAGCCCTAGAGACTACCGTAGTCGACATACAGAGACGGGCTGATGATGGACGGCAAATATGCGCATCTTTATTCGGTCGGCATAGATAAGAAGAAGGTGTTGTGGATGGCTGGGAAGGCGCGCTTTTAACGATCGCAAAAGTACTTTTACTTTTATATCGCTCTGACATGTGACGATCCCGTTCTGCACTGGGCGGTTTGCATATTTCCCCTTGTCTACTGAACCAGATCACAAGATCCTTTCAAGTAGAACCGGTAAACAAAGTGCGGGCTCTCGGGACGGGACGTCTGTGCAAACGGTTTAGTACTTGTGACGTAGACCCGAGATGAATAATTAGTCCGCCTGTCAATCACGAGCCGTCTGCAAATGTGGAGTGGGTTATCCTGACATTCCTCGGGCTAAAGGTAGAAAGACGACGATAGAAATGGGAAAAGGTGTAGTAGATCGGCTTTTTTCTAGGATAAGTGTAGAAAAAGAGAGAAAATAAGGTTATGCTCAGGTAGGATTCGAACCCGCGTCCAAAAAATAACAACCTAGCGTACTACCACTCGGCCACACAGACATCTTCGATAATGCCTTCCATGGCCACTTGCCTTCATCGCAAAGCTAAGGAATGTCCTGTAGCTCCACGTGGAACTGATATTTGGAGACAATGCCCCCTCGTAGGCTACAAGAAGCCTCTTGCTAACACTCCCGTGACTCACCTCCTCTGCAGACAAATAACGATCCTATAAATAAACACCTGATACCCCGCGGCCCGGTGCGTATCCTCCCGAGGACAGTTTTTGATTCGATGACGTCGCGGCGGGCTTAATTAGTCGTCCGTTGTAAAGCGTCGACGTCACAAGTTTTGGCTGGCGAAAGCCGGCGCCGCTGTAGCCTCTGAGGGTCGACGAGATTAAGGCCAACGGCGTCTCTCGGCTCCCATTCATCGGAAACAAAATGTTTGCGAATCTTTCGATCTTGTGCAACATTTTTGTTGCAGGCGCCACAGGGAACGTGAGCATTCGTCGGGAGCGACGCCGCGGAGCCTAGAAAGGAGCTGGAATGCACGTTTTGGGTGCACTCCGTGGGGTGCAGTGATCGAGGGTTCCTATTTTCTGTAATACGGTCATAGCCAACCTATAGGGTCCAGGAAAAGCTGCCAAAATAGGCTCTTAGGTAAGGTAGATTTGGAAGATTTTTTACCCTTCTTAAAGTACTTGATCGTGGAGAAGAAGTTGGTGTCTTACCTTGTTTTCCCTTCTTAGAGTTAATCAAATTTCCGGTATCAGTGTTGACTCACATCTTCCCTGACGATGGTCCTAGGTGTCTCCACTCCCTTCCTAATCACATCATCGAATTATCTGAAGTGTTCGTCCATAGATCGGTTCATGAAACAAAGGCTGAGTGGAAGAATCGAGAAGCATCTACCATGTCCTTTGTAGTTTAGGGTCTTTTAGGAAAAAGGAAAATGACTGACAGGCGCATTCCCAGACGGAATCTTTGGAGGCGATTCCATAACACAAACGCCCCAAGGATCGGAACCCACTTCAAAAATCACTTCACCTTGGTAGATTGCGAAATCTTCCATATATAGTAAACAACTAAGGTTCCCGTATTTTGCCCCATCGAGGTAGCCTTACATAGGCATTCGAATCGAATCGAATCGAATCTAACTGGTTTGACATATTTCAACAGTTCTTAAAAAGTTAAAACCGACACTTAATCGTTCAGCGTTTTGTGTATCGGGCCGCCTCATCTACCGAGAGTCCTTTAAAACGGTTTCTCCCATCGTACTTTAAAATCAAGCTCGATTTTTTGATTTTTAATAAAATCGATTTTTTAAAAGAGCTCGACAACCAAATATTCTTAAAGAGTTGAAAACGACACTTAAGTGTTCAGTAGTATACGTACCGCACTAAATTTTCAGTTTATCGGGCCTCCTCATTCAGTGGGAGTCCTTTGGAACGGCTTTTCCCATTTTAATTCAAAATCAAGTTCAAATAAAATCAGTGTTTTAAGAGTTCAATGGAAATAGCCCTTTCGAAAGTGCTTCGAAGTTCACAGCTCCAGTCGCAGTCCCATGCTGGGTATCTCTCACAGAAAGCTTATCAAACAGCTATGTGTACAACCCCTTCCAAGGAGAACATTCATTCCATCCTGGAACACATCATATAGTAAATAATCGACCCACAGTAAACAAATACGGTATCTAAATTCCAAATACGTTCAGCGCCGTTCGAAAACACAGATTCCTGGCTGCTTCTGTCGCCTCTCTGGTGGGAAAGAGCGGCCGGGGAGGTAAACAGTGGCCGGAGGGACAGCCGCCGGCCACAACACACCAACAACTGGAGCAGGCCTGACCCACGACGCGAGGAACAGTACATCTGACGGTCAGAGACGCTGTGATGGGTTTGGTGTGAAGGGAAGGGCGCTGCGATGGTCGACCGCGTGGGTCCGGATGGCCAACACCCGCGCGCCTGGGTCAGGCCTCGGTGCTCTTGTGTTCTCGAGCACACAAAGCGACGGGACAGGAAGCTGGAGAAGGAACGGTTTGGAGGGCTTCAATGGGGACCTTTTGAACAGAACGGAGAGTTATTTACGGTTAATGTGGATGACAAGGCTAAGGAAGCAAGGTTAGTCAACGCAGAGGGAATAGAGGAAGGGCATGGAGAAAAGAGGGCGAAAGATCAAAGAGTCGTGTGCACTGATTGCTTTTCCTCCTTCTTTTGGATGTTTTTTTATATTTCCATCCCGCAAAGGATCCAGTAAAGGAAGAAGAAAAACGTCGGCCTTGCGTCTGTTAGGTCAGCTATTGACCATAATCCATAGGGTCATGCTTGGCCTGTTTATTGGTCGGCATGGTGACCAGAGATATTGAGAGAGGAGCCCATTGATTGAGAATTTTACGGTTCAGTCCTTCTGTTTCTTCTTTTCTCTGGGTTTAGTAAGATGCAGATTTAGACAGTGGAAACAATTGAAAATGTGTAAACTTACGGAAATAGCCGTAAATCGCAGCATTTAGAAAGAAATGGGCAATAAATTTATTGTGCGTTAGAATATATGGTTCTATCTTCATGGATCTGTGCAGCTATCAGTGCAGGTTGACGAGTCCTCTTGATGGAACGGACAGAGAGTTTCACGGTTAAATTGTGGTTCGTTTCTTCTACACCGCGCTATTTCCTAGCTTTAGGCGAAATACCTATTTGAAGGCTATGAAATGAAAAGACATGCAACTACTTTTACTCAAAAGACGGCTCCTTTTTTCTTCGTTTCGTCTATCTTTCTTCTATATTACAAATAGTCAAAATAGTCAACAATGATCGCTAAGACCGCGGCGCGGGACCGTAAACCATAAGGCGGACGGTCAGGTCATGGATTTGAGTGCTCATCGGCACAGAGAGGAGGGTAATTAGGACCTTCAATGTAGGGCAGATTTATGCCTCCTTATATCTTCGTTTTCTTTCTTGTGCGTTCTAGGTAGAGATACAAACTAGAGGTGTAACCATGCCCTGGTTGTGCATGACCGTAAGGGCAATATTTGGAGACTTTCTTCTTCCTTTCTTCACCCCTTCTCCGTCCATACAGACCCCTACCGCCATATGTAAAGAGGAAAAGGGCGCTAGAACCTTCTAATTATTTTTATTGCCCGTACCCGCTTCCGTCGCCCTCTACCGTACCCCGCCGAAGGAGGAAAACACCGCACTTTGGCGTCTTTATCGCCTTATCTCCGTTCCTCACATCCCCTTTGGTGTGAAGGAGCCGCGCACGTACTTCCCCTCCTCCAGACAGTGAGTCTCTGCGCTGCGACAATTAAACGTCTCAAAAGTGCACAGAGGGGGTCTGAGATGTCTGTTTCAGACAAGGAGACGTCTGGGTCCTCGGGTTAAAGGTTAAAGGCCTCATTCACAGGCGCAACGACGTCTGGCGAGGACTGTAAATCGGCACAAAAGACCTGTGAATAGATATAACCCGAGAAAAGGACAGACTGTTGACCTATCCCTCGTGGTAGGGAGGACAGCCTCTTCTGGTGCTATTGGTTGCGCGACAAAAGGACAATCCGATGGTAGGCACCTTTTGAAGTGCCGACAAGCCAATGGGAGTCTTTCGGCACCTTTGCTAACCTTATTATGGAAAATGAGTGTTTTAAAGGGGCTGAAACTGACCGACCGGAACCAGAGGTTAAACCTCTTTCTTTGAGCTGTGCTTAGTACGTTCCTTTCCTACAAGTCCTCTACTCATCCTTCTGTCCTTCCGATTGTCAGCCTTCTGCAGAATGCCACCTCATCGGCATCTCAAGCATCGCCGCTCGGCGTTCGAATCGGAACGCAGCCGCTTGGTTCTGATCTTTCGACGTGCGACGTCACAGCCGCTGCTTTCGCCTCTCCGCGCGCCGTGCAAAGGGCTTCCCCTCTTTTTGCCCGCCGATGTTGTGGCCTGGTGCACAGAACCGTGGCGAGGGAGAGGGACGCGCCGAGATGGGGGGCGAATGGCGAGCGGGGAGAAGTTCTGACCTCTGCCGGCCGCGCCAGGCACCGCCGACTCCTCCATTTGCATATGACTGGAGCGGACCGTCGCCTTGTCCGGGGACAGGGATGCGGTGATCTACGACAGTCGGCGGCGCTGGTGGAGAAGGGAGCGGGCTTTCCAGGTTTATCGCGTCCTATGGGATGGATCGAAGGGAGATCAAATGAGGGATGATCAAGTGACGTTGACCTCAAGAGGGCTCATTTGGCCAGGAAAGGCACTTGGATAAGAAGGATGGTTATTTCAAAGGTTCATGGAGTTTATGAAGCCTGTTCCTACCTACAAAGTAGCTCGAAGATCACAGAAGCCTGTATTTAATTCGACCCCAAGCATCTTAGCCATGTCAGTAGATCCTTCTGTGCCATAGAACTTGAATAAGAGGTATGGCTACTTTAGCGTTTTGGAGATAACCAGTATCATAACCAGTAATTCCATGGAGTTGATGAACCTGTTTCTGCCTACAAAGTAGCTGGGAAAGGGTTTGAAGATCGTAGAAGTTTGTATCCCAAGCATCTTGGCCATGGAACTCGTAGAACCCTTTTGTGCCATCTTAACCTCCTATTCTCATCCCAAAGGGCCAAAACGACTCGTGGAGTGTAATCTACGGCATGGCATGAAAGTGTCGGCGGCAATTTAAAGCGATTGGCAGGACAGGTGCTTTTTGAGTGCGCGCTGTTGCGATCCGCCGAATGCGAGCTTTTTAAAACGACATTACAGCGCGCGGCAAAACCGTTTCAAGAGGCTTGGCGACGCTTCCACGAGCACATATTGGAGTAGCCTTGCTTGTCAAAGGTCATACCTCCTTGCTTCTTTTCTACATATCTGCGCTATTAGCCTACTTGTCATGGACGTCTGGTGTCCTCGCAAGGCCACTCGAACACCTACTGCGACTCTGACCTTAAATTAGTCAATTCCGAATAATTATGGTGGTGCTCACACAATGATCATAGAGTGTAGGCAAGGTTGGAAAATGTAGCACCTCCTGTCAGCACTTTTTGCCTCCTTCAGGTCAGCAGAAGAGGCCTTAGGCTTGTAGCCCCTTAGCCACCGTACACCGGAAACCCGAAGCTCCGTTTTTCCACACTTCGCCAATCAAATCAAAGGAGTTCCGCCGCCAGCTGTTCCGGAACCTTCTGATCGACGGTCTCACCCTTCTTTCGCGCCCCGACCAGTGATCTCCTTCACCGCGCTGATCCAAGTAGGTCGATCATCGATGATCTACCGATAACCAAAGATGGCCTGCGTGGGGTTACAGGCCATTGATAGCGGACGTCCGTGTATCGTAACCACAAACCACCCTACTTACAGCCGAGATCAACCAGACCGCCATCCATCTCCCGCTACCGTAACCCCGTCAGCTATGCGCCGGAAGCGTCTCCGGAGCGCCGCCGAGGCCAAAGACTCCTGACGTTGCAAAGTGCTTTGGGGAACGGACCGGCAAATGCCGCGCAGATTTGTTGAACTGATCCGCGGCCGACTATGCAGAAGCAGCCTTGCGACGGCACAACAACGCCGCGCAAACAGGTCGAGAAGCCCCTTTTCGGGCCCCCGTCCGAAGTCCGTCGCTGGAAGTGTTCCCGGATTCCGAGAGAGTATTTTTAGCGCGGATTACACTTTGTCAACGAACTGTCGACGGTTTAGCGTCGAACCTACGCGCGGTCATTCATCACGGCGAAGGGTGGGAAGGACAGCAGTTGAAAGTTCAAATAGCGATCCACATGGGTTGAAGGACTGCGGGTGGCATTTCATGGACAATTGACTCCCTTTGGCGAACAGAAGAGGAACCAGGGAATGTGAAGATCACATTTGGGTAACGCAACCATGCTGAAGGATAAGGGCTTGAACCGGTTTCTTAACAAGCTCATAAACCAATGTTTGGAAGTTCAGAAAACACTAATACTACACTTAGAGTTGGCCTTTAAGCCCGATACTACAGTGCGTGGAGATAGGCTAAGACTACGGTATCTGAAAGAGCGTGCTACATATGCGGTGCTACAGTTTGGAAATTCAGAAAACGTTGAGAGGTATCCGGACAAATGAGCAAATCCGGACAAAAAAAAGGGCCAAAGTTAAAAGGGACAAAAACTAAAAGAGCCAAAAAAGCTCGTGGAAATATATAGTGGAGATAGGTTGGAGATAGGTGGAGATAGGCTAAGACTACGGTATCTATCTGTCCTAAGCTGCAAGTTCGATGACCACAATGCTTCTTTTGGTACAACTGTTAATGTAGAGTAATCTTAATCGGAACCTGAAGACAATAGGCTATTGTTTTAGCACACAGCTGTTCTCTTCGTTAGTAGCTGTCGAGGAGACCGGCCGGTATGTACTCCACACTTGTGACCCGTTCACAGCCACAACTAATAAACAAAGGCGCCTTTTGCACCCTATTCCCTAGAGGCCTTGATTGTGACTTAAACCGACTCCAAATCGTAAAAATCCACGATTTTACAACATTTATAAGGAGAAAAACACATTTTACATGCAGGAAAAAAGATTCCAACCAGCCGGATTCGAACCAGCGACCTAAGATCATCCGCCAACACTACAGTCCTCCGCTCTACCAACTGAGCTATGGTTGGATGCTGATACATCCACGCAGAATGCATGTGTAGTCGTCAAGACACGAGACAGATGTCCCGGAACGATCACCCTGATCCTCGTTCTGACTCGTCACCTCGCGAAACGTAGCCAAGATTCGAAATCGAGCGCCGTTTTAACTCCAGCGCTTCTCATCTTGTCCCTTGGATGGCCACCCCGTCGTCATCGCCAGCGGCGATCGGCCCGTCGACGTCCGAGGACTCCGCTATCGACTCGGAAAGTTCGGTCGACAGTGGTGGGAGGTTCGAGTCCTTCCTCCAGCTGGAGACCGTCGGGATCTCCACGCTCTGCGATCTCTCCTTGATGAAGCTCTCCTCGGAGGGCGAGAAACCGATCTCCGAGGACTCCAACTATGTGTGCCGCCTTTGCACGCGCTTGGACTCTTGTGTCGTGCGTGGTGCGAAGCTCCTCTCGTCCAGGGCGTCGCGCGTCCACTTCGTCGCCCACGTTCTCACCTACAAGGCCCTCCTTCGGTTCGAGTCCACGGAGGTGCTCTGCCCCGTGTGCGGGACGCTCGTCTTCACAGCGGAGCCGGGTGAGCCGCTTATTGAACTAGAATTGGTAAGGGACGCTCCTGGAGCTTGATTAAGTAGTCGTTTTCAGATTAACCACATTGAGAGCGAGCACGCCAAAGTGATTCTCAAGGAGCTGGCTCCTGCGACCCTCACGCCTCTTCAGTGCGACCTACTTTTCGGAGTCAGTAGTGAAGCCCTCGGAGCAAACGTCAAACTACGTAGGAAGAAGTAGGTGCTTCAAATTTAGTCCCGTTTGTAGTTTCCGATGAGATAGCCAAATCCTAGGCCGCAGAGTGGCTTCTCTCCTTTCTATCTCATCCTAGACTATGATTGGATCTATAGTAGTCATATACATGGGAAGGATTTAGCTACGCCTACTGCTTGCTGTGCCACTACGACGTCTTCACCAGATACCGTGTCCCTCAAGCTCAACACTACTTTGAATGGATTCTAGAAGATCATGTCACTAGTCACCTCTCCAACGTCTTCGACGTCAATCCAGATTATGCGTATCACTGCTCCGTATGTAAATCTGAGGTTTGCCTTCTGCTTCTTCTCCCCGTTTACCTGATATTATTACAGCCAGTTTTCAATGGAGCTTCTTGTTTCCTGCAGCACATATTCACGCACCATAGGAAGAAGCTAGACCTCGCTTGCCTGAACAATAATACGGAATACCTTTGTCGCGCCTATGGGAACCTTTACATCAGGGTATGGATAGTTGCGGCTGGCTACAGTGTAATGGTTCGTTTCAGATATTCGGAATTCTCGCGCCTCTGGCATATAAAGTAGTTAACGGCGGTATCTTGAACCCTTTCGATCCGCCAAAATATACAAGGGATGAAGAAAAAGAAGACTCATGCGCTATAGTCAAGAAGATCCCAGACTACAGGAGGAAGAAGAAGAATAAGCCTACCGTAGTCCGGATCGCTACGTCTTATATCAACTGCGAAAGGTCGGAATGCGGCCATGAAACGGTCGAGGAGGACGACGTCGCTTTGGTGAAACACATGATCCTTCACGTGAAGCACGATGAGCACCGGATGAAGCACCACAAGGAGGGAACGACGCCGGTTTGGTGCTGTCCTAAGGCGGACAAGATCTTCACGACCGGAGGCCTCCTGATGCACTTCGTCAGCGCCCACTTCTACGACAACGATAAGGTCGACGTGATCCTCTTTAACTTCCTGGTGACCCGATGCACAGACGTGAGAATGTCACTCGCCTGTGGCTTACTTATTTCCTGCACTTCAGATTTTGAGAACCATTGCCAAGAGTTGCTTTGGAAGTCGGAGCATTTCGCCTTTTAAGGTGATGGCGCTTCTCATCGACCTGGATGTGAACGACGATACGATATCACTCTGGATGAATAAGGCCTCAAATTTGACGCTGAATGAAACGTTCGTGGAACTGTGGGCCAACGTGGTTAGTAGCAGGAACCTGGATGGTGAGTTGCTTAGAGGTGGTTCCACAAACAACGACAGATTATCGTAGACGTCTATGGTCTGTCCATAATCGTCTAATGTCTGGAGTAAGCTCGCTGCTCCATTCTTGTTCCATTTCCTGAGGACTCCGCAGACATAGACCTAGACATGCGACAGACACAGACACAAACATAGACATACGCCTTCTCTGGCTATGTATTTTAGTCCTTGCCACCACCATCTCCCTAATTGTCTCCATTTCAGCCGAAGATGCCGATTACATTTGCTTCTCCCTCCCCTTCATCCAGTCGAAAGGAGAAGAAGACGACGAAATCCTCTGGCTGGACAACGAGGGCAGCGCACTTCAGAGATGTGAAGACAGCGACCTGGAAAGCGTGCAGTCCGAAGAGGACACCTCCCAGAAGTGTACGGTGGTTCCTATGTTCGAGATTGTCGTCAGCGTCCGACGATGTCGCTATGAACTGCGAGGCACCTTTCCGGCAAAGAAGACCACCCTAGTGGGGACTCTACAACGGAAGCGTCGTCTGAATCCGAAGCGGATGCCTGTTCCCGAAAGTATCGTCGTCGAGCTCCGCGAAGGACGCGAAATCGACCCGTTCAACTTGAACGCCGATGACTCAGAAGCAGTTAGACTCAGCGACGACTCCGACATTGAAGTGCTTCCGACGCCCAATCGACCAACGAGGTGCGGTAGAAGGCCCCTCTACGACAACTTCTGTCCCTCGGACAGCATCCGCCTGACGACCTCTGGCCAGCTATCGTGTTTTGGAATAGCGATGGGCCAGATAGCGTCGAGGACTGTCAGAACCAAGAGGACCAACAAGCCTCACGTCCACCGTGTGCGCACTGACTCGAACAACGAAAAACGAAATGCGCACATGAAAGACAAAGAAGCCACGAAGAAGCTGGACTCCGCGCTCGAAAGCTTCATCAGCGACGCCATGAACTCCCTGATGCCGGAAGAGATGAGGAACTCGGTGCAGTGCGCCATCCACGAACCTTCACCGCCGAAATTGACTTTACACGAGCTGCTTATGGAGCAGATAGAAATGGAATCAAGCACTGCCGAAACGATCGCCCCTACGCCGAAGAGGGGGCGCCCTCGAAAGATTGAGACTGCTGGCTAGACTCAACGAGGTTGCGCTCCGAGTACTTCATGTACATAGGACCAGATTTAAGTTACAGATTAAATAAAGTAGTTCGGGATCGCACGTTTATAAATTATATCGTAACGTCACATTAAACAGCACCAGGTCTACATGCTCACCACTTAAGGTCGTTCTCAACGTTCAGGTAATCTCCGAAATCGATGCGTTCGTCGCGTCCAGTGAGAAGGTCGAAGTGGGTCATGGATCCGGCAGAGAAGCCGGGAGGGCCACGAGTGATCTGGCTGGCGGCGTGCAATTCACTATAAGCCAAGATTACGAACTGTGGCTAAAGGAGCGTTTACCTGATGATGTGCTCGGCGTGAGCGGTTCCGGCGATATTCCGGCGTTCTTCCACGAAGTCGGAGACCTTGCGCTCCATCCGCGAGTGTTCGGCGAGCAGTTCATGGGGGACTGAGTTCGCAACAGCCTCGGGAGCCTCCAGCTTCTTCTTTTCGGCGAATTGGGTCACCGGCGCCTTGTCGTAGACGCTAGTCGTGTTGAACGAGAAGCACTTGTCCTTCTCGGTGAGGAGGTCGGCGGGAGCGCGCGAAAGGTCCTTGATGGAGGCCATCTCGAGTGAAATTTTCTCTGAAATGAAGGAGAAGCACGTTAGTCGTCAGGGTTCAGAAGGAGATCAGCGAGTGACCACCGCACGCGACAGGCCGCCACAGACGCAAAAATGATGACAGGACGAACATAAGAATTTTCCCGTCGCACGTTCAAACATACTGCACCGCGCCACCCGGAACGTCGAATATTGAAGTAGACGGTGGCAAGAACCACAAAACCAAAGAAACCTCCCTTCTCCGTTTAGGCACCATTTAACGCATACAACAAACAAATAACAAATTCCCTATCCATCTCAAACTCCACAGCTCAAGCGAAGTCCTTGAACGATCTGCGCGACTTGTCCTTGTAAGTGTAATCGGGTTCTTCCTCCCATAGTCCGAGATTCCTTTCGTCGTGCAGCTCGTCTTGTTTGTTGTAGTTATGGTAGGCCATCAAGTAGTTGATGCGCTTGCAGAGCTCGTGCCATCTTCGAGGGGAGTTTCTCTGCATCTTCTCCTTGTATAGGTTTCTAAAAGCATCAGAACATTAGGAATATCCTGTAACCCTTAGCATACCTGTAGTGGATGAGCTTAATCAACTCATTCGCGCGGTGCTGGCCCGGGAACCCACGCAACCAGCCCGGTGTATGGTACTGTAGCTGGGCAGGGTGCACGGAACCATCACCCAGTAGGTCGATGTAGTCGTTTTCTCCGAATCGTGCTTGGCTCTCCGTCCACGTGTTCTTCTCTTTACAGTCGGGACGCGCAAGGGGTACTTTGTCATCGGGGATTCGCGGCAACGGGTCAACTCCTTGCCGATGGTAGCGGAAGACGTATCCAGCATCGGTTACTTTGTGCATCCGCTTTTCGCGGTCATCGACGACGCGGGGAGCGCTACTTCGGTCGTGGCGGAAACGGTACGACGTCGCCGTGGCGGACGCCGACGAAAGGACCGCTGAGAAGTTAGGGCCTCGTGCGGCCAGCATTCTGAAAGTCGACAGGTGTCAATTACTGCGCTTGTTCTGCGTTCTCGCGTGAAAATTGTGGACCAGAATAGGAAACCACGATCTCAAGGTTCCCGGAGCCCTGAAGATTGATAGCGAAACTAGAGATGGCTCGCGAATCACCGATGCAATTCTTCTAGGAAATTTAGAGAACTTTGAGATCGCGAATCTTCTCCCTTCTGGCAAAAGGGTGAATCATAGGACAACAGCACATAACACATCCTCGACAGGATCGCCTTATTTACGTTCTAACGTCCTACAACAAACCAAAGCGAAAAGAACACGCATTATTTGTGGCTTTCTAGATTTTCTTCGGTGGCTTATCTCGGTCTCATTAATTTGTTGCGAAAAATAGAAGTAAAATAATTCCGAAACTAGCAGTATTTACAAGAAGATCCTGAAGTAGGAACGCCATCCGACCGCCCAATACCAAACTTAAACAGCAAAATAAAGCATGCACAGACCAGACAAAATACAGACAGCCTGTCTAAAACCTTGCAGAAGACAGACAATTCCGAAGCAGACAGACAGTAGAGCCCGAAAAGTTGAAGGCACCTCGCTCTTCAAAGAAGACTCCGAACCGTACCGTACAACAGGAAAATCAGTGTGATCCAAGCAGGACGCGACGAGCTAACAGTGATTGACCGATGGGTCGATTCTCGTTTTGCTTCCACAGAATTTTCACGTTTCTGACACCGTTTCCTCCTTCGTCTCTTTCCTCGTGTTCTATTGACGTGTGCTTCCATCAAATTCCGCCTGCTTCAGGATGTCGGCTTCCGGCGACACGCCACTGGCGGCGCGAAAAACGGACCACGACGTTGAACCCATCGACCGATACAACGCTCTGATCGTTCGAGTAAGCTGAATCTCACTGAATCGGATGATTTACTTTGCTTCTAGGGTGCGATCATCGGCACTGGATTGGTAGGACTCGGTCTCTTCCTCCGGAACTCGCGAATCGTAAGCTTTGTGTCCAGCACATGGACGTCATTCTTTGGTTTTTCAGTTCGCCAAATTCCAAAATGTGAACCAGATCCCGAAGGAATTCATCCGCAAGGAATTGGAGCTGAAAGGCCACGTTCGCGAAGTGCTGCCCAGCGGAGAGCTCAAGGTGGAGCACAAGCCTATCGTTTCGCTTCCGCGCTTATGGCCACGATCGAAGAAGCAGGTAAGGCAATTATTCTCCAAACATTCAACATTGCCTGGAACATACCTATGTTTCCTGCTTAAGGGGGTTTTGAGAATGCAAATTGCGGTTTGGATGCATAAATTGACGGATTACGGTAGGGCACGGCTCACGTTGCTACAGTATACATAGATGCGCACAGTGGGCTCTGCATCGGTCAAATCGTTAACCCCCTTAACAATGATCTTCTGTATACCATTGTACCCCATTTCAGGTTGGTCTCCTGCGCCTCCGCCTCGCCGGGCTGGACCTGTCGAAGTCCGGCCAAGAATACCTCGCCAAGGACCTGCGGCTCAAGGACAAACCCGTTGTCTTCACTGTAATTAAACCGACTGATGGAAATGTGGATAGCGCTGACTGTGACGTGACAGTCCGCAAGGTAGGTTTCACTGCTCCACAACCCTCTCTACAGCCTTGCTTCTCCAGAATCTGCTCAGCAACGTTAACCTGAACGTCGAGCTCGTGAGGAAGGGCTATGCCCGTGTACCTGGTCCCGACCAACAGAATCACTTGAAGGCCCTGCAGTCGGTTGCTCCCTACTCGCGACTCGTATCCCGTCTTCTGATGTCCGAGAAGGTCGCCGACCGTCGTGGCGTCGGCGTGTGGGAGCGCGACACCTGGGTCGAGTCCGTTGCCTCCTACCCTTCGCAAGTCACCCAGATCGTGAAGACCTCGGCCGTCATCAAACTTCTGGTAACGTTTCGTCCTGTTGACTCCTCTGACTTCTACTTTAGGCGCTCGGTTACCACGTCGGACGCGACGCTCTCTTCACGTCGATCAAAGTTTGCCAATACACGTTCCACGTCTTGATCGCCTGCATCAACTACTTGGCCGACGCCTACCGGCGCTTCGGACGGTCTGTGGATCGCCTGACAAGTTTGTACCACGGCAGAAAGCAGAAAAAACTCAAGAACGGTCCCTCTTCCTAAGGATGTTTTCGTTGTTTGAATAATAGAGGCATTAGATATGCAATGTACGCATTGCTCCTGTGTTGTGTGGCCGCACATTCGTAACGTTTTTTGAGGTTCTGGTTCAAGCTTCTCAGATGTAGGAATCCGCTGCACAATGCTGTTAGAGTTCATAGTTTATTAATTAAAGCGAGCTTTTATTTTGGACGTGTCCGATGCTAACGGTTCTGTATAGCTCCAACTAATTGTTACTTTGAGTCTTAGAACGTTTGCCGTGCCGAAAAACGACATAAGCTAACGAGATGCCAAAGATGACCGGTTGGACCGCCCCGAGGAATGTGGGCGAAAGGTTCGGGCGACTCCAATCAAGGAAGTTCCTTTCCCTTAGACGTGTGATTGCGTTAGGTCTTCGTGTTTGCAAGAAACTAATTACGTTTGAGTGGCGGGCTCACAAATGCTGGGAGATTTCTGGAGACTTACGGGGACTACAGTAACCGAGTAGCCTCTACAGTAGCCATGTAGATTCTTAGTTATCCTTTCTGACCCCCTTTAGCCGCTTTAGTTTCAATGTTTAGTATTCTATGCGTATTTCCAGTGAGGGTTCCCATATAACCATGGAGATTGCTCTTCCGAAGAGTAGAGCTCTTGGCCCCAAAGTGTCCAGGAGACTAGTTCCGTCCTTTTATACGTGAGCTTCTTGTGCGAATGTCTTTGTCCTCAATGTGAGAGATCGCAATACCGTTTGACACGAGAAGGGGCGCAGAGAGATGTGTAAATTTCCCAGCGTCGCCTGTCGACGGACCTTGATTTCTTCTCCTGATAAGGCCGGCTACCGACCCTGGAACCCCTTCGTTCAAACCCCCCGCGTTCCCTCCTCGAGGTCCTCAGCGATGTTCTCGCGGGCCCGACGACCTCGTCGTCTCCTAGGCGTGCTCTGGAACAGTCGATAATCGCGGTCGTTCTGGGACCGCGGTCGTGCGGCAGCGCCCGCGCCGCTTGCTCGGCGGTCATCGCCACCACTTCAGATCTCGCTGTCCCTCGACTCTCACTATCCGGATTACGCACCATTGTTAATCTTGAATCCTTGCAGATGGCAACCCGGAAGAGTGCCCGAATCGCAGATACGCAGCAGCGCCACGCAGCCGAGGTCGCCAAGCATCGCGAGTCAACGGCTTTTTCGGCCACCTCGCCGTCGTCTTCGGCGCACCTTCAGCGCTCCTCGAACGTCAGCGGCCACCATCACCAGGCACAGCAGCAGCAGCAACAGCAGCAGCACCGCACTCCGGTTCAGTCGTCGGCAGCGCCGCACAACGCCCACCTCGCCACAAGAAGCGCTCCGGCTATGTCGTCGGCACTGCCCGGAACACAGGCACGGAACCCCAGTCTTCAGGATGTCTACGGCGATCAGAGTATCATCGACCTGATCGATCTGATCAAGGAAAACTCCGTCCTATGGACCTACGAAATCGGACTCGGCAGCCGAAGCGCCTCCAGACCTCTTTGCATGGCGTGGAACATCGTCTATGAAGCCATGGTCGAGAAGTACCCACAAGGTAAGCAGTTTTGTTTGTAAAAAAGACCTTCTGAATCTTTGTCTATCGTCTACCTTCGTGTCTGTCAGACGCCCAGACTGTCTTGCTTACAGTTTCGAGACAAGTAACCAGTGTCTAGATGACAGTCTATATGTCTAGTCTCTCCAGCTCTCACCTTGTCCCCTTCTGGCTACGGTCACCTTAATGGTTCCAAATTGTCCTAAAAAATGCTGTCATGGCAACAACTTTTCGAACTACTTTGTTTGTAAACAATGCTTTGCTTTCAGTGACACGCAACATGTTGAAGCAGGCGTGGAAGTCGCTCAAACGTCGCCACCGACAGACGGGAGGCACCTTCTCCTTCAGCCGGCGCATGGCCTTTCTGGACGGCGCAGAGCTCGACCTTAACTCCTCTTCGCGTTCCTTCTCTGGGCTCTCAAGCGCCCCGCGGTCATCCACCTCCAAAACAATGCTCCGGTTTAGCGCCGTCCGATCCGCGGCGGAACCGCCGAGGCCGTCTTCGAACCCAGCGGCCGGCTATCAGCAAGTGAAGAGGGACCCCGCCGAGAGCCTGAACTCCATGTATCCGGACGTGGTGCAGAACATGAACGATGACGAGATGGACGAGCAGGAAGACCCCGAGGACAACGTGATGGTCGGCGGAGACGATACCCCTCGAGGGGCCGCCTCAAGGGTCACCTCTACCGTAAACGTGTGCGGCGATGACACCTCCGCGAACATTGACGTTCAATCGGGAATTGACCAGCTGCAGGCGACGATCCAGCAGTTCCGTGAGCACAAAATCGCCCAGATGAGTCAAGCGAGCGACGTGGCCGCGCTGAACGAGGTGCTTCAGAACAACAAGGCCCAGGCGTTCCCCCTCGGTGAGTCGCTCCTCCCTCGCGTGGTTACGCATAAGAGCGCTTTCAGGCGAACTGATCAAGGACCGCCTCGAGCAGCTGGACGACAAGTCGAAGCTGTGGGAAGCAGAGCGGAGAATCCTGAGCAAAGTGGAGGAGATCGTGGCCGACGTGCTTCAGCAGCAGGAGGCGCAGCAAGCGCGTCAGGAGGCGGCGGTGGCCCCGGAGGATTAGGTGTGAACCGACACCATCGATTGCTCATTGGTTGGACCGCATCGGTTACGTAATCTCTACCCGTACTATCATGTGTATATCTGCGTTTGAACCTCGAATCCATTAAAGATGAATTGCCCATACGTGGTTCGCGCGCCTTTGTGCGCCCTCTCGAGAGGGTTCCTGAGGGTTCGCAACGCCCTCAGCGCTGTGTCATGTGCTCTGTCAACCGAGGAGGCCTCCATCAACCAGCAGCAGCAGCCGGGCGCCCGCGCCCGCTCTCTAACACATTCAACCAGCACCACTCCCTACGACGTCGACGCGGTCGCAGCGCGATCAATAGCGCCGGTTACTCTGTGCACCGGGCGCGGATGATATAACCGGCCGTGGCTAGGCTTCGCCAGGCTGCTCGCCCGGCCCAAGCTAGCCCTCTCCCGCGGCCGCGCTTCCCGCGAACCTCGCGTTTGCGCTTATGTCCCCCGCAGGAATCCCTCTGTTTCAGAAGATGGCTTTCCACCAGTCTGGCGGCGCTCCAGCGGGTTCGACGACTTCGCTCGCGGCGCTCCATGGCGACGATGCCGTGCTGAAGCTCATTGAGGTGGTCAAGGCGGAGGTTGTCCTGTGGAACTACACCGAGGTGCCCCGAGATGCCGAATCCGTCCGGCAGCTGGCCGATGCCTGGGATCGCGTCACCGCCATCATGTCCGCCATCTACCCCAAAGGTTGGCTATTTTTCTGTCAAAGGCGCCAGGATTCCCGAGAGTGCTCGAGATCGGTGGCGCGAGGTACTTCCGTTCGTGCGTATCACCCGCGAGATCCCACGGCGATGATTAATCCACTATTCATGAGACGGCGGCGGAAAAACGGCAAGACTGCAGCCTCTGTAGACGAGACCAAAAGTCGGTCCAAAAATGCAAATTTCCGTCTGCGAGACGAAACAATAAAAAAAGGAATGCGGCAGCGACGTATCGTACTTTTCGTTGGTGCAAATGCGATTTTTATCAACAAAAAATGACGATTGGGGGTGCAAAAGGATCTGCTACCTTTTAAGAGAAGTAACTGACATGTCTCATAGATTGCGGGTGGATTCGAAAATCACCTTTACGTCGGAATCATGGGCAAAATATTTAATGTAAGCGCGTAGAACGTTCATTACAAAAATTGAAAAATGAGATTCAAGTCTTGCATAAGTCGTCCTGCGAGGGAGAGGCCTTCTCCATCGTCAGGGACCACTCCGTTCAAGTTCCCTCCAAAGTCTGCGAGACAGAGACAGTCGCTGTTGGCCGTGCGTAAACAATTTCGTAATCCTCCAAAGACGGCTCGTAGACGTCTACACATTTATGTAGACGTCTACACGTCTGTGCGACGACGTGTCTTCGAGTGATGATAGCTCTTGACGCGCCGATTTCGCGCTTTTTTCGGTAACATCCGCCGCGATCGATTTTCCGGGTGATATGATGATAGGTTACCACAATACGCGTTGTTTACGCCCTTGCCGCTTCTTCGTATAGCGCCTCGTTTCAGCCAACCGCACAGTGCTCCGCACCACCTGGAAGTCCCTGCGGCACCGCCATCGTCGCCGCGGATTCTCCAACACCGGCAACTACAAGTGGAAGGACCACATGGTGAGTCTCTATTTCTCTGCCGTTCGCTTACTCTTTCCAGGCCTTCTTGAACGATGTCGTCGAACCGCTGGACGAGAGCGCTTCGCCACCACGTAGCGCGGGCCCCAAGAAACGTCGCTCCAACGCCGCTGTCAACGCGGAGGAGTTCGACTCCGAAATCGACGACTCTGAGCTGCCGTTCACCTTCTCCACGAGCTCTGGTTCCGGACAGAGACCGCCTAAAGTGGGGCGCTCCACCACTGACGACTACTACGACACGATCCTCCGCGAGTCGTCGTCCCCTGCGCAGTTCCAAGAAGACAATTCGAAGAAGCAGCAGCTCAACGGAGACATAAGCAGTGCCTTCACGCCCATGCAACTCCTCGTGGCCAAGGTCAAGGTCGAAGCCGAAGACTCGGCTTCAGATACGTCAGCTTCGGCTAATGTCGCCGAAGCGGACATTCCAAACACGGAGAACGACGAGAACAATCTTCTCGGATCTATGGAGCTTACAGCGCTGGCCAGTCGCTGGAACCACGACGAGAACGTCGGCGTGGATGATCCGATCTCTATCACGGAATTGGACCATGACTACGAGCCTCGCCACGTGAGAGTGCCTGTGAAGAAGGCCAGAAAAGCCGGTACTAGCAGGGGTCTCAACCAGATCGCCTCAGATCTTAAAGATTTGCTGTCGAAGTCCAATCAAACTTCGATGGTCGCTCAAATCGCTTCTTCCATCCAGCAGAAGCCGTCGTTCGCTTTCGGTAAGAGGTACTGTAGGCACAGTGGTGACTTCCGTCTTTAGGTGATCTCATTCGCGACCGCATGGCGCCGCTGGACAACGGACCTACCCGGTGGCGTGCCGAGGGTCTTATCCTCACCGCCGTCGAGAAAATCGTCGCTGATCTCTCCAAGGAAACCTCCACGATCTCGAACTGAACCCCATAGTCAACCTGTCAAATAGTTCATATCCGTTGGTCGCCTCAGCTCCTGCATTCGGCGTTTTTAGTCTTTCCTTGTGGATATCTTGATCCTTGTGTATTCTATCCTGGTTTTATAAAGATTATTCTAACAGCTATGCCTGATTTGTGGTCGATGGTTTCATTCCCACTTCTATGGTTCCTGCTGATCGTGATGCTCCAGCCGGTGGTCTAGATCCTCTTGGACATTGGATCTTATGTTTCAAATTTTGTCTTCAGATGGAGAACGAGACCGTGAAGAAACGGGGGCGCAAGTCGAACCCGGACAGGAAGTCGCTCAGCGCCCTCTATGGGGAGCCGGCCTGCTACCAACTCATCAACATAATGCGCACCCATCCCAATCTTTGGACCACTCGGGTGACGCGCAATGATGAGTGGAGGCCTGTTTACAGCTCCATGCAAGCTAAGTACCCGGATGGTGAGTAGAATGATTCGGAATAATCTGCTTCACTTTTGGCACACCTTACAACACCCAAAAGACCATAAAGGATGGCCCTACTTCGAGGCTAACTATCTCCAATCTTCTAAAAACCACTCTATTTCAGTGGAGGACGAGCTGGTCCGACGGACATGGCTGAATCTCCTCAACGGATTCATCTACCGTCCGGAGCGCTGGAAGTGGCGCCGGGTAATGAACTTCGTCGGCTCTGTCATAGTGCCCAAGTACGTGGAGGAGGCGCAGAACGAGGGCAACGTTAGTTCCTCGATGCCGATGTCGTCCATGCTGGACGACGACGGCCTCACGGAAGACGACGGCCTCACAGAAGAAGACCCAACGGCTGACGAGGACGACGACGAATTGGGCAATCTTGACTTCAACCACATGGTCAACGGTGTTGGGGACTACTATTCGTCCAACGAACAGATCAACCAGAATGGCGGGATAAGCTCCGAAGTGAACAACACAGTCTTCGGCTCCCATAATCACGATGACAGCCATCTGTGGCAGATGTACGACTCACAAATGCCGATGAGCTCGGGTCACCAGGACCACTCACAGGCGAACGGACATGACGTGTCCATGATATCGCAACAGCTTACGGCGATTTCAAACACCGTCAGTGAGATGATTCGGCAGCAGAGCCCTGGCGATGGCGGAATCAACAAACTGCTTGCTGTGTTAGCCCAAGGAGTCGCACCTCCGAAGTACTGCTTCGGTGAGTTTCTTATGAACATGAATGTGCAACTAACTCTGCCTGCTTTCAGGTGAACTGATCCGCGACCGCATGTCCTCCGTCAAATCTCCGATTCTCCGATGGCAAGCCGAACGCCGAATCCTCCAGGCCGTGGACGACATACTTGAAGAGTTCCAACAAGCTCCAAGTTCCTCATCACGCTAACTTCCCATCATTTCTGCCCTTCTTCATGTCTATGCATTTTCGAGGCCTTCGAAGCCGTAGATCGGAGCTGCCGTTATCCTCCGAATCCTCATCTCCAATGATCTTCCCCGTCAACCAATGATGATGCCACGTAAATTGTGTCTTTCCCGAATGGTCGGGGTGTCCTGCTCTTACGATATGTTTACATGCCCATGTAGTAATTACAAACGAAATGTCAGGAAAACTGTTATCGTTGGACAGTAAACAGAGGTGGGAAAGCCAGTAAATACCTTTGAATGGGGAGCGAGAGGGGATTTGAGAAGCGATGTGGGTGGCCAGAGACTTAAAGGTGTGCAGGCGTTTTTTGCTCTCGACGCTTTCTGATCGATTAGCGGCGAAGGCGCGGCAACTTTGGCCTCGCGGCACTCGCTCGGCGGCTATACGTTTCAATCGTTTTCGCGCGCTTTTCTGTCTATCGCCTTTCGCATCAGACTGCAAATTAGACGTTTGTCGCGTAGACACTGTCTACTAGACAGTCGGTGACCACAGACGAGACATTACGCGTGGAGGATATATAGTAAATTAGCTAATTGACCGCTTTCAGACATTGTGGACATGCAGCCGCGTCTGAATTTCGTGCTTCTTGAATCGGAAGCGAAGGCCACATCGTTCCTGATCAAAGTGCTGCAGAAGAAGGGCGAGAACGTGTGGAAGCAAGATGTGACGGAAGAGGAGAGGGTGAAGGCGTTCGACATTGTATCGCGTCTTGTACGGAAGAAGTATCCCGATGGTGAGTTGATGCATCTGACGGAAGATATGCTAATGTGGCCGACGGTCCTTATTATTATGCAATTGTGAGGCGTCGAGCCTTTACTTCAAACCGAAGTTTAACGACTTTCTGTCTGTGCATGGGCGGTGCAACCGTTTGAAGTGCAGCTGTACTTATGAGTGTTTTGGTGCAGCGGGCCGAGCGATGGTCATTTATGGTCAAGCGATCGGCAAAGGAACAAATTTTGTGTCTGCTGTTCTCTGTTTGTGTTGTCGCGGGGTGGAACGTTTTGGAGGGGGACGGAAAGGGAGACCATACTTGTTATGATTTCACTTGATTTCACAATTTGTATGATACATTCTGACTTCGTTTCAGTCACAGAAAATAAGCTTCGCGAAGTCTGGACCAATCTGCAGCACGCGTATCTCTGCCCCGACATCGTTTGTCGGTATCGTTCGAAGCTTGATTTCCTGGTCAATAGCTATCCACTTGCTCCCTTGCCTTCCTGCAGTGTCGTCATCCCTCCGGAGGAACAATTTGACGTTGAAGCTCTGAACCGATTGAACGGTTACGCGACCTGTCCGGATCCTCCAATGTCAGAAGGAACACCCACAGTCGAGATGAAAGAAGTTGGCATTCAAACCGATTCGCAGCGCTCCGTCATAGCTCGAGTGGATGCCGAGCTGGATGCGCTACCACCGCGAGAGAGAAGGTCCAAAGAAGCCGCACTGTTTGGTGAGTGATTGTGACCTGCAACCGCAAAAATATTTTTATTTATTATTCAGCCGGCCTGGTATGCACGCGAATAGAGGGGACGAATTGGGATCCCCAGGAGCGACGCCGCATGGAAAAGCGCATCCTGAAGACAGTCCGTGAAATGCTTGCAGAATATTATAGAAATAAAAATCAAACTGTGTGAATAAAGTGCGTCCTGTGTAATTTATCGTTCATGTCTTGTGGTGTTTATATCCTATATACATTATTATACCTACGTTAAGTGTTTTCTGTCCCATAAAACAATTCCAGATTTTCCAGATGGCCTTTAATCCACGTTCGTACGAGGAAAATGCCGTTGTTAAACTGATCGACCTGGTGCGACGCCATACTGTCATCTGGAACAGAGACACGGCAGATATTCAGAAGACGGAAGAGAAGGATGCGGCATGGGATCGAGTAGCTGCAGCATTCTCTGAAGAGCACAACTGTAGGCCAAACCATTAGACCGAATGGTTCATGCAACTACTTGTATTTAGGGTCCGCAAGCAAAATGAAGACGTGCTGGAAAACATTGGTTCGGTACTACCGCTTGCAAAAGGAAAAAGGAACAGACGGAAAGTACATAAGACAACTGGAATTTCTCCGCGAGTCTGTCCATGCATCCCGCAGCTACAAGCAGCAGGGTACTTCCACAGCCAGTCTACCTTCCAGCGATGACGCCGAAGGAGATACTCTAGGAAGGACATACAAAGGTGACGCGTCCGATGGACTGGCCAACGAAGAAACTTCTAGCGAAGATGGAGCAATTTCGCCGGATTTTCGTATGTTTAATCGCCTCAACCCTATCGGACTTACGTATTTTTAGGTGAACAGCTCACGGCAGCTCTCGATGTCGACGCACCACCAGCGGTGATGGCCAAAATTCAGTCCGCATGTTTGTCACTACTCCTTAAAGGTCCGGAAAAAGAGAAGCCCTGATCTCACGAAGTATGATTCTATTGTACTTTTCATATATAATATATACCCCTTTAACAATTCCGGTACCGGAATAAATCTGTGATCTCGCCGTCCGAGTTCATTTCCTGGTGTGTTTCTCGATGATTTCGAACAGATCCCGTTGGGCTTTATAAAATTCTCCACGATCTTCTTTTTCGAGCTGCTCCAGTTCGTCCATACAGCGTCGCACTGAAACGTGCTGGATAACTTTACAGAAGAAGGGTTCAACTTACAGAAGAGATTCATAGGTGCCAAGAGTGGCGCGTTTTCATTGCAGTCCTGGTCGACCTTCATGTGTCCTGCGTCCGGCTTGACAGCACTGCGTGGAGACTCCATGTGGTGCGAGAGGGACCCATCCGGCGTTGGCTTGATCTCTATTTTAATTGTTGGCTTGACAGTTTTCTGTTTGGCGGCCATCTTCTCCGCTTTTTTCCTTGCTCGCTCTTCACGCTTTTCAGCTTGGACCCGCTTGACATACTCTGCCGCAGAGATTTTGGACACTTCCTCTCCTTGTGGTCCCGTTTCCGTTGGTACTACGCTCTTGATGGGAACGCTCTCGGTACGCACTGGTACACTCGGTTGCAGATGAACAGCTTCGGCAGATCCTTGGGAGTCGTTGATGGGAACGCTCTCGATACGCACTGGTACACTCGGTTGCAGATGAACAGCTTCGGCAGATCCTTGGGAGCCGTTGGTGGGAACGGTCACTGAGGTTGAAGGCAGTTCCTGGTGGGCGTGTCCCTGGAGCCGATTTCGGATTTCTTCCTGGAACCGACGGGATACGTACACACTTGCACACTTCAGTTTCAGAAGTTCATCTAGAAGCAATGAACTTGGATTAATCTAACAACCTCGTAAACCGAGAACTTACAAAACGCTTTAAGGTCTTCTTGAGTTGTGGTCTGCGTGGCGACCTCCCGTGAACTGGGTTTTCCTGCTGCTTCACTATGTCTGAGTGGCGGTTCTTTCCCAAGAACTCCTGCCCCCAAGCGAAGTGTGGATTCCTCCTCTGTGCTGACCACTTCTTCCGGAACCTGCAGGTCTCCATTGGCAACTGCGTCGTCGCTCTCATCGGACTCGGACTCGATTGCGATCCTTCTCTTCAGAGGCGTCTTCCTATGAATCACCTCGTCTTGGTCGTCACTGTCCGACAGGATTGTCCTAGATGTGGATGGGCTTGGATAGATATTGGATTGCTCCTTCCTTATCCCGGGTGACATCGTACTT
>KN173484.1:107585-121847 GCA_000757755.1 Steinernema glaseri
AGTTTTTTGACTCAAAAACCTCGTACTTTGTAAGAACGCGGAATCTGCCGCATACCTTCGTAAAGTGCAGAAGTTGTGCATCATAACGCTGACTATACGGAATCTTAGCGATGTATAATCGTCAGTAAAATGACGTTGAAAAAGTGGGAAGTTAATTATGCACCAACCCAATATGTACGCACCAAGGCATGTCGAAATAACACTGTCAAAAAATTCTTAAAAAGGGACAATTGGGGTACCTTACTGTTTAGAAGCCTTCTGTGAGATGGTTTTTTTAGTTGCTAGACGAGCAGGAGCCATTGAGATATTTTGTTATCGGGATATTAGGATTGAGCAGCACGCCTAGCGGCTCGGTTGCTGCCCCTATGTCGTTCAAGGATTACGACACATTCTCCCATTGTTCTAATTAGCTTTTTCCACACAACAGATGCAAAAAACAGACACACAAGCGTCTGAAAAAAAGTATGGCCCGCCATTTAATAACCATGGAAGTGTTTCTTCGAATTTCCCGTTTATAATGTATATACAGCAGTAGATTTGTGTTGTCTGCGTAGCTCTGCATTTTTTTATTTCGAACAGTTTTTGGAGGGAACTATTGAGAAAACTGGTCTTGATTGGACTGTAGTCTTTGGTCGTTGTGGGCGCGCGTTTGCTACACTGAGCCATCCAGTGAAATATATTTCTCACTGTGATGTGGTTCTTGCATAAGCGTCACCACGCACTCCTTCACTTATTGTTTGAGCGCTACGACGCTTCGACAACAAAAACAAAGGATGGCGAACTAGTAGTGGAGCTTCTAAAGGTAGATGGGTTATTTTATAGGAACTGCGTGACGCACGAACTATTTCAGAAGGAAATTTGCCAGAAGGACTTAGAAAATTGCAAGAGATGTCTTTCTTCGAATTTCCCCTTTTTCATGATTGCTGAAAGGCTGGAAGTGTACAAGCCTCCTGTTGAAAAGAAAGATAATCCTGAATACCGGAGAAGATTGGACAGGCTGCGTGTGGAACAGCAAGAACGAGAATATAAGCTCATGACAAAGATGATCGACCCAGGTCAGAAGTACGGCCGTGACACGATTATGGAGAATTTTGGACAGGTGAGGTTCATTTATATTCTTGTTTTTTTTTACATAATTGTACAGGAGCTTCGTTCAGCGAATCGGCATCTGATAGCTGTGTTCAATACATTGCTTACCGTTGGAGGAGCTTTTGCTTTTGGATTTTTTGGAATTGACATCGCTTATCCGCATCTAAATTTGGATATGACAAGAAGAATGATTATTGGACTCGTCCTTGGGATCATAGTCTTCTTTGCGGATCTTTATTTCATCGTGAAAGGAATGGGCGACGACATTGAGTCCAAAACCACGGCGGAAACTACAACGGTGCTTGACTTTAAGAAAGCCGTTGGATCTTGTGGAAGCCCTACTTCAGACGTCAAGAAGGCGCGAAGACAACAGGAAGAAGACAAGAAGGCACGGTAGCAAGTACCTGTCTCTACTTCTCTAAAAGACTTGTTTTTTGTATTCTTATTTGCGAATTCATATTTTATTTCTCCGATTTGAATTCAACGGGAACGCAGAGATCCGTAGTTGAGCAATTACATTTTACATCGTTTCCGAGATGGTGGTTTAGGACTTGCGAATGATAAAGTCCGCGAGAGCAGATTCCAAAATAGCGTTCGTGCGCGGATCCCTGTCTTGAATCAGTTCAAGCTTCTGAAATCGGGTCATTTTAAGTATAATCATGTTTGCAATGCTGCATACGTTCTCATTGCACATATGCAGAAGGATTGTGAGAGCGTTTGAAGGCTTAAGGTCGTCGACCGACTCGTCGTTGAGAAAAGTGGGAAGGCGCACCATAAGATCTGTAAATGTGTGGTGGCCGATGACCGGAAAATCTGAGACTCTTATCCGCATCGCCTAAACGAAAATCTCATCAAAGCTTTTCTTAAGATTTTTTGTTACTTCAAGCTCCGCCATGGCGTCATCCGCCGCCGTTTCGACTTGTTCGATTTCGTCGTCTATTAACTCCTGTTTGACCTCATGAGTAACCACAGTTCCATCAGGCAGTTGAAACGATGCCACTTCAGGTTCTTGAGGCTGCGGAGTAGTGGAATTTGCTGCCGCGTGCTCACTTTCAGGTGTAATGGGTTTCACTGGAGGTGAAGAATCCTGTAGAATTTCTACCTGAATGTTCACTCTGTCTTCGGAGTCGTCCTCTCCCTGCAGAGATGTTAAGATGTTAATGGAAACTACAATCTGGGAACCTACGGTTTGGTTAGCGAGTATCATAGCGATCGCCTTCTTGACAAGTGGGGCATTCACACGACTCTGCATGATCTTGTATCTTCTTCCGAACATGGCATCAGGCTCGTCCTCATCAGTGGGGGCTTCAACCGCAATTATGTCTTCCTCCTCCGGCATTGGTCCCTCTAGCTCGTCGACTACCGCACTGTCTTCTTCGACTAGGTCGGTTCCCACAACAGTGTCTGGCGCATTGTCTGCAGCTGTTTCCGTTGCGGCGCCGTCAACGTCGCCCTCGGCGGTTTCTACAGCGGTGTCTTTCGCAGTTTCGGCAGCAAATTCTGCTGCAAGCTCCATATCCAGGCATCCTTGTTGGCCGTCCCCTTCTTCGTTCTGCTCACTATGACTTCTGACTTCTTCAGGATTGTTTTCTTGTATGTCCCGCGATTTATTGCACTCCCGATTCGCTGACTTGCTGTAGCGTTCGAAAATTGCTTTGATACTTGGAGGTGACGGTGAACGTTCTTTGTTGTTGAACACATTGTACACATCCGGTGTCGAGGCCTTGTACTGGAGCATTCGATTGGTTAGGTCTGCGCAGAAGGTCCTGCCTTTGGGCCATTGTCCACCGAAAGGTGCGTAGAAAGAGGGCTGAAAATTAAAGTCAGTGGCTGGTCACAATTACCGCAGTTGCAAACCGGAATGACACAGTCGAACTCTTCGTACTCGAACATGCTGAGCTTCTTGTATCTCGGTCTCTCTTCTGACGAAGGATCGTCTTCTTCGCTTTGCTTCCAGTTGAACGAGTCGACCGTCTTTTTATTCGCGGTTCGCTGTGTCTTCATTGTGGCAAGATCATCGAAAGACTCCCAATATCCTTTGTCGCAATAGGTCCTTTCTAAATCATCCAGGACCTTGTTTCGCTTCTTCTTGGTTTTTTTCTCTGGTTCGTTCTCTGAACCAATTGTGATGTTATGCGATAAAACACGGAACTGTTACCTTTCTGAACTTTCCAGTGCGAATCATCGACCACCTGGGGCAAATTTTCCTCCTCCTTCTCTTCTTGGAGCTGTCCAAGTGCCTGCTTCTGAAAATCGTTGTGATTGTCGGCAGCTCTGAACGACAATATTATTTTTTGCTACAGATACCCAGTTCTTACTCGCCGCATGCTGCTCCATCGTTGGCTTCAGTGACACTTGCCTTTGACGCCTTTGGATCAAGATTCTCTACTTCTTCGAGATTGCCAGGATTTTGACAGTCCATGCCAGTATCGTCTTCGACGTTCTCAATTGCCATGACCTCAGGAACGTTTATATCTTCATTCATTAAGATGTCGTCTCCTCCTTCGAGCACGCGACGAACAGTTTCGCGAGGTCCCTTGTGCGCCACTTCTTCAAAGTCGTAATTTTCAAGTTCCATGGGGCTGACTCCTTTTGGGGCCACCCACAGGTTGTTTCCACGTGACGAGATGGCTTTCTTTCGTCCAAAAGCAGCTTCAATACGTCGGAAAGCGGTGAAGAGACCGCACTGCTCCAGGGGTTGGGAAGCATCTTCACGGAATTTCAGTTCACGGAAGTCCTTAAGCTTTGGGACGTCACTGATGATTGGAGGTCTGCCAATGGGAGAGGACGAGATCCTACGGAACTGATTTACGGGAGTATCTTCGCATAGATCGCATGTGTCTTTATCACGGTTCCAATATAAAGCCTAAATAGACATGTATGTATACGTTCTGTATATATAAGCCTACATACCCTATCTACTTTTCCCTTCGATAAAACGTAGTTGTAGTTGTCACTCAATGATTTCTTCGAGCGCTTCTTTGACTTGCCTTGAGCCCGGTTGGGTTGTTCCTCCAAATTCTGATCTTTTGCTGAAAGAGTAATTTGCTTTCAAAGAATGCATACGAGTGTTAAAAATTACCTGTCTCAATTGCGGAGATCTCGCAATGCCACATTGAGTCAAAATCGGTAAAATCTTCGGTGAATGAGAACTTCGCATTTGTCATTTGCTTTTCTTTGTCTTCGTAAGTCTTCACAGCGAGTTGGTTGTCGTAAGGAAGGGTTTCTCCATCGAATGTGCTACCAAAAATGAGTTCCAGAAGAAGGTTGCTCGACTGCTTCCCGGCCAAGGCACATATTTCCGAAATGACTTTATCGCGTACACGTCCCACCTTGGCGTCCTCCCTTATCATTTTGAGGAGTGCTGGTTTGAGTCCGAGTTGCTTGGCGTCTTCGTTAGTTAAGGATTTAACGAAGTCTGTGTTCAGGGAGCATTGGTTTCTATAGCAACTTTCTTCGGAGAAAGGTGGCTGTTCCAAGGTGAACTGGGGAGTTTCATCTTGCCGATCTGAGAAGAGGTCTTCGGTTATTTCCTCCATCGGTTCATCTACATCGATGTCGTCATCCACAAATTCAAGTACTTGTCCTGTAGAGCGGCGTTTATCTTTCAATTTTGATGTTCCCTGCGCCCTTCGTCCGTTGTCCTCGGAATCGCTCTTGGCATTCCACAACGCAAGTTCATCGTCGTCGTAGTCATCGCTGGCTGCAGTGTTCTTACGAGCTTTTCTTTGCCTAGTATTTACAGCTTTGGCGCCTCTACCGCCCCTACCACCTCGACCGCCTCTCCCGCCTCTGCCAAACCTGCCGCCTTTTCCTTTTTTCGCACCGATGAGAATGTCAGCATCGGCTTGAAAGATTCTGGGGTCCAAAAGATCGTCTCTCCACTGCATATTCTTAGCTCCTTTCGCTTCGCGTGTGTCGCCAGCGCCATCCAACTGCTCTTCTAACTGCTCTTTCAGCTTCTTGATGGCCTCTGCACGGGATCTTCGAGTTTCCATTGTTTTTTGGAAGTCATTCCTGTTCACTGTGGGGAACAAATAGCGGAGGTTACGTTTGTCAAACGCTGCTATCTGTTGCATAATTCCTGCAATTGACCAACTCAACTAAATATCCTGAGATGATTGCATACCAGACAGATCTCTGTTGGCGTTCACTTCATGAAGACTGGGAAGTCTACGTCTCGCGCGCTTATTCCCAATAGTTGTGAATGGCCGATCGTGAATAAGCATGATTGATCCATCCTCGGTGCTTTCAACGTTGTTCAGAAGCAGAGCTGCCGAAGTGGCTCCCGTTCTGCGGACGGTCTTCGAGTACCGTGGGTTGTACAGCTCGTTCTCATCCCGCTCAGGGTCATATTCGGCGTCCTTCATTATTAACTTTTTGGCCTGAAATGCAACAGTTACTGAGGGCCGCATTATTGAGATTACATCTTGATGCAGCAAGGTATTTTTAAATTGAACACACTCGAAGAAGTCGTAGAATTTAGCGTCTCGCTGTCTCATGGAACGTTCTTCATCGGAACTTTCATCGATGGCCAACTTCGCATGAGGATCTTTAGATATCTTGAAGCACATCTTCCTTATGCGGTCATTGCGCCTCTTCACCGAGTCATAGTCATCGTCCGAGTCTGGAGCCCCAGGAGGTCGGTTTCTTCGCTTGGTCTTTTTGTGGAACAACGAGAATTCCTGGGGGACTCTGAAGCATCGCGCCGCGGACTCTTCGTCGGAGTATTCCTCGGGAGGAGGCACAACAGCTGGAATCGCGGGCGAAGGTTCTCGTGTGATGGCGGTGTCATCAGCCTTGGTGGTATGCTTGAACATGTCTGTGTCGTTGATTTCATCCTCCATAAAATCCGGTTTAGGGGGGCCAGAGGGTGCACCATTCTCCACGGCAGCTTCTCGAAGTTTCTCCAATTTTTTAGCGTTCTTTTCGGGCTCTAAATGTCACAGTCTCATAACTCCAAATGCAGTCCTTTGCTCACTTTCTATGTCTCGCTTGGTGTGGCAGCAGTCTTGAAGTGTTTTGTCAACTTTGAACGCGTAGATCTTCGCACTAGCATCCAGTAGCGTACCCACGCTCATCAAAGGCTGCCTTTCTACCACATCGGGAAGTTTCTCTATCAACAACGTTTCAAAGTTGTTGCCGATCCACTAAAATGCTATCGTTGATCAACTGCATCCGACAGAAAAGGCTTACTTTCTTATTGGTCTGAGCAAGAAGCTCTGCAATTTTAGCGTTTTCCTCTTCTTCATGCACTAAAAGTTAATTTATTGTTATTGTCGTGTAATGTGCACAACATACACTTCCTTCGCTGACTGGGAGTCAAGGCCTCCGCCGGTGGCGGAGCATTTTTAACAGGTGTTTGTAGGAGAGTGATAGGAGATGCTCCTTAAGAATTTTTGTGGGACTGGACCATTCGCGGAACTGAAGTCGCAAACCTCTATGCCGCTTGTGTCTTGTGGGACTGGAACAGGCTGCGATCTTGATTCCAAATCGAAGACTTAACGAGGAACGGCGGTTTTTTCTTGCATTCAGAACATGTCTGTTATAGCCTTCAAAGGCGCTCAGCACAATACGCTCCGTAGCTTCGGCCGCTGCTGCTGCCGCAAGCGCGTCTGCCGACTGTTGAGGCGGGAGCTCGGGCGTTGGGGAGCGTACTCTCTCAAGTTCGGAAGTCATTTCGACATTTCCTAGCTCTGAAACCGACGGAACTTTAACGGGTGTAACGAAGTAAGTGAACAGCTGCAGGGGTGTCAAACATTGTTTGAGTTATTCGAAAAACCCGCAAATTTCTGAGAAAAGTCGCGCCAGGACCAATGGCAAGTGCGCAGCTGGTGCAAGCTGATAAGAACGTAGTAAAGGTGAATGGCGATGACAGGTACCGAAAGAGACTGATTTTCTAAACTTCCGGAGAAGTCAATTACTTGAATAGTAATACTCGAGCTAGTTGGGATAATATCACACGGATCGAATGACTAGAGCAAAAACAATAGTCTTTGGGTCAACTTGTGTGTGTGGTGGACATTGAACCCCAACTACAAACCATTGCCCAATCACAAACTACTGTCACAGCTGTCAGTTAACGCTGTGCATTTTTTAACCTTGGAAGATTTTGTTGCCTTATTTTTCTATGCCCTCTACCTATGTCCAGTGCACATTTACATATATTTATGGAGATCTAACAAAAAAGAAGAACTGAAAAAACAGCTGAACGAATTAGACTAAAAACAGCTCTAATTACTAGGTTAATTATGTACAAGCCACAGGTTAACTTCAGGTAATTGGGGCTTTCCGTCTGCCTTAATTAGCGCTCACGGACAACACAAAGACACCTGGAATACGGTGGCATTCCGCTCTTGTCCGAATTTAGACTACATCGACACGAGATGTCGTAATATGTTCAGTGGTCGCAGGGAGCCGGCGAGTCGGCCTGGGAACGCTTTCTCTTTCAAGAAAAACCGCGCTCATCCAGGAACAGTTGCCGAGTTGGGATCGCCGTTGTTGTTCGCGCCCAACCCTCGCCCCTCTCCCGCACATTCGCCATCTCCGCTGCATGCACAGCGCCGAGATGCAAGTTTGTTGTGTCATCCGCCGTGTGTGGTCTCTGTACTGTTTGCATCGCACACACACCCACAAAGGGATCGAGACAATCCAATCGCGGCGTTATCTCTGTGCATCTTTTCCTGGCGATCAGCGCTGGTCAGCGCATTTTTGTTCACACCGCCGCTACTGCGTTTTCACTTTGAGATCGTCACCTCCGCCACATCGGAGAGCTTGGGAGGCTCTCCCTGAGTTGCGTAATGAGCTTGCTCGAGCAGCGGAAAGCACTGTAACACCTGTAGTCCTACACTGATGGATCCGGAACTGGAGCTCGCGCTGGAGCTCAGCAGGTAGGATCAGAGTGTGGGGAACAACGTTTTTAGCGCTTTGCCTAGAATCACCTACGAACGAGAGCGCTCACAGGCGGAAGCGAGTGAAAATCTGATCGCTTTCGAAGACGTCAACGAGTCCGTTCGTCGACAGCAGATTGAGGAGATCCAACGACTGTACAACGAGAGCCCTCAGACACAGCAGAACTCCTTGACGTTTGCCCCCTATGCTCAGTTTGTTAATTACTCACGTTGAAGCAACTGAATGACTCGTTCAGCTCTCACCTTCCGAACGTTGGTGGCTCAGACTGGCGGTCTATATCGTTTCCGACCAGACTGAGTCACGCATCGGCAATGCCAACGCCTACACGGGAACTCAGTTGGCAGCATGACGGACTAGGTTCTTTCCAACAGGCCAGTGGTAGAACTGTAAGCATTTGTTCCAGGCAATTCTGTCCCTTCGAGCAGTACAAATCAAGGCCAAAACTACCAGCCAAAGCCCAGTTTCTTGTGGAAGCAAGACTCTTTCCAAACAAGGTGAAGCCTCTTAGCATACTGTGTGTTATCGTGCATTGCAGCCAGGATATCGGTAGAGGCCCGACTTCTCCGATGAATAATGCACCGTTGATCGTTCCTTTCCGTCCGATGTCTACGAGGCTGATAAACGGTGATCTCATCGACCTCGGCGAACCTGACGGGCTGGATATGTCACTGGATGCGGTATGACACATCCTTTCTGAGTATATCCTATGGACAGTGTTCAGATTCATCAGTTTGATCCGTTATGGAGGCCTCAAGAGGTTGCTCCTGTCATCGCTGATATGTCGGATGCTACGCCAACTGTCGAGGCTGGATGGTCCGTACCTCCAGGTAGCTGCTCTAGAGCAAGGAGTTCCTAAAGGAAATGGTTTGCAGAGATACCAAACCGAACATCATCCTTGATTCCATCGAAAGATATCATGCTAGAGGCACCGGACTCCAAGGCAAAGTCTGAATACACTGCCGACGACTTGTCCATCCATACTGCCGAGCCCATCTCAGCGAAACAGCTCTACATCCTACGGTCGTCGCACTCGTATCCCACCTTCGAAAGCAACTTCCTGTTCTACGCTCCTGTGGTGGACTACTACACCACAAGTGCGTCGAGCGTCAAGATCACTGTCCTCAAAGACTACTCGTGAGTTGCCCTCAGGTTCGGACTTGAGATGTTGGGACATGTTTAGGTGGCCTAGAAGCGTTGACCCTTCGGATGACTACATTTCGTTCACCTGCAATACGTCCACTACAATCAGCGAAATCCTCAACAACGTGCTTATGACTTTCCTGAGTCCGGAAGAGTTGAGTGCAAACGGCCAAATCCCTACCGACCAGTATGGGTTGAAGGTTTGCCGTTTGCAAAGAGACTTCACTTAAGACTGTAATTTGTAGATCTTCGGACTGGATGAGTTTGTGCCCATAAATTGCAAGGTCGGACAATGTCCTCATCTTGCAAAGGCGCTCACGTTCGGGAAGGATTTCCGCCTGGAAATTGGAAAGTTGCAAACCCTCACTAGTTCCACCAGCAACGCTAGAAATACACCGAGGTATGCATGGGTACGGTAGTATGATGTTGAAAACCCATCTATTTCAGGAAGCACTTCTCTCGTGCTTGTGTGCAGGAAAGTGAACTGAATGTCGTGCTCGACGTTCTGAAGAAAGAAATGAGGAAGGCCGAAGAGAACTTCGGCACGGATTTATGTCAGTCTTACAGTTATTCACCAGCATTCGATTTGTATACTTTTTAGTCCCCGCGTCGACTCATGCCGTTCTCCAGACGCTAAAGAGTCTCTGCGTTCTCTTCCACCGTGTAGAACCGTTCGACCTGTGGGAAGCCATAATGCAGTATTCCAGCGCTGAGACAAAAACTGATTTCTTGCGATACACTGCAGAGATCTATGCTGCCGTCTTCCGTCTCATCCACGTCTACACACGGTCGTCTAACGCAAAATTCCGTCTGGACTCCGATCCTCGACAGTCATCCGATGACAGACACTGCGATGACAGACAGGTTCGATAGTCATCCTTCGGACAGTGACTCCGAGGTTCGAGTGTCGCCGTGACTCATTGAGCGAATTTCAGAAACACTCGGATGAACTGCGTCCCATCCGTGACGTGGTCGATGTCACGGAGAAGATACTCATCTTCGTTGAGTCAGTTCATAACCTTCCGGAAGAATGGGTCGCCACCTACGAGTCCTTCTACATGGCAGTGCACCTGATTCATGGAACTGCGGAGTTGACTCGTGGCTGGTGCGGAGTTCCATGCTCAGTCGACACAAGCAGTTTCTTTCCGTCACTGAAAATGAATCTCTGGGTACGTATACAGCACAAAACTTTGGCTCTATCCACATAGGCTGGAAAGAGACTGTTGAGGGTGTACAGTTGTACACTGAGCTCGTATAGGTCGCATTCAACGTTCCGATTTGCGTTACACCGCGTGAAACCCGCTTCCTTCTCGTTCTCTACGGTGTCAAGAAGGTGGATCCAGCGAATCCGGAAGCCAACACAGCGAGAACAACATCGATGGGAGCGAACTTAAATCCCCAGAAGTCAACGAGGCCCGGCTACCTTGAACGATCTGTCCAACTGGCCTGCTCTAGCTCTCCGTTATTCGACTCCACAGCGTAAGTGGAGCATGGCGAGTACGAAGAGCGAATAGTCGCTTTGTTTCAGGATGTACTCGCAGGGACCGTTCATGATTCCTCTGAAAAGAGGAGACTCCGTCCACCCATGGGGACCTCGTCCTATGGTGTGCTGCCCGACAGAAGCCATCGCCATTGTGGGATTCCCGATATTGTCTCACGACATTCGATTCCCACCAGTCATCAACGTGGACAGTGGCATAACAAGGGACTTCGCGCAGCTCGACTGCAACATGCAGGAGTACCTTCTGGACATCCTGGAGGCGATGACGTCAAACATGTAAGGGACGAGTAGAGGGGCAATTTTATACGATTGCTGCGTTCAGTTTGACCCAGGACGAAAAGGAGACTTTGTGGGAAAAGCGCCACTGCCTTACCCATTTGCCTCATGCCCTGCCTCTTGTACTCGCGTCGGCGGTCGGCTGGGACTGGGCGAGCCTCAACAATACCTACCGTCTGATCAGCGACTGGACTGACCTCAGTCCGGTGCAGGCCATTGAACTTCTTTTGCCTCAGTAATAATTGAATTTCCTAGATCAAGTGGTATTCTTTTACTTTAGCTTCGCCGACATTACCGTAAGACGCAAGGCAGTGGAGTGGCTGAGGAAGTCCAGCTCAGAGTTCCTATTTAACTTCCTCCCACAACTGATCGAAGCTCTCCGCTTCGAGACGTGGGAATGTTCGTCGCTGGCTGTGTTTCTACTGGATATCTCTGTTCGCGACAACCGGTTTGCCTTCGAGGTTTACTGGCAACTCCAAATCCGAATCGAGAACTCCACGAACAGAGGTTACAGTTCCCGATGCCAGATGCTCCAGGAGGAGTTGCTTCACACCATAGGAGTGGCCTTCAGCAGCGCGGTGAACCGACAGCACGCCCTGCTGGCGAGACTGGACGAGATGTCTCAGAGCATGCGAGCCTGTCCAGAAAACAGAATGGTATCTCTATATCTGCTTCATTATATCACACCCTTTCCAGCTCCACGTCCTTCACCAACATATGAACACCCTGGATGCGGACTTACTTAACGACAACGTCCGCCTTCCCTTGATTCCATCTTTCCTCTGCACCGGGATAGCGGTTGGCAAATGCAACTACTTCAACTCTCTCACGAAGCCCATCAAGGTCGCTTTCAGAGGGCTGAACATGCAGTATCAGATCATCTACAAGGTAAGACAGTTCATTCTCCAGCTCTCAAGGACCTACTCAGGTCGGCGACGACATGCGACAGGACGCCATCGTTCTTCAGATGGTTCGCATGATGAACGAGATCTGGCTGAACGACTTGCTCGATCTGCGCATGATCATCTTCAGGTGCCTTCCTACTGGCATTAAAAAAGGTGAGTGTGTCCCGACAACCTTTATACAAACGGTGTCGTTTGTAGGGATGATCGAACTGGTCAATGACTGCCAGACTCTCCGCGAAATCCAGAGCGCCCAAGGTGCCACTGGTGTGTTCAGGGACGACGTCCTCAACAACTGGTTGTTGAAGCAGAATCCGTCGGAGTTCAAGTACAAAATCGTAGGATACTGCAATGTGCAGGAAAACATTACTTCCTTTAGGCTATGGAGAACTTCCAAAGGTCTTGTGCTGGGTGGTGTGTCGCCACTTACCTTCTGGGCATTGGAGATCGCCATAACGACAATATTTTGGTGACCACAGCCGGGCATGTCTTCCACATTGACTTTGGGAAGTATATGGGCGACTGGCAGATGGCGGCTGGTTTCAAGAGGTGAGTATTCTGTGTTCTACATTGATAAGTTCTCTTCGATGAGCACCGTATCCTTATGCGTTACTTTTCACTGCCATGACTCATCAACTCCAACTACATTTCTCTCCTTGCAGAGATCGGGTTCCTTTCATCTTCACGTCTGACATGGCTTACGTCATCAACAGTGGATCCCAGCAAAGCACCGAACATTACCAGAACTTCGTCGACCACTGCTGCAAGGCTTTTAACCTGCTCCGGAAGAAGCACTCACTCCTCCTCAATTTGATGAAATTGGTATCTGAAAATCTCTAGCGTACAAATCTGATGGTAAAATTTCAGATGGTTTGCTCTGGAGTTCCAGGAATGGACAGCGCCGCGGTTTCCTTCGTTCAGAACAACCTTATGTTGAACCTGACAGAGACAGAGGCCACCGTCCAGTTCACCCGCATGATCCAAGAGAGTCTGCAGAGCAAGTTCCCTCGGATCAACTTCTTTGCACACACTCTTGCACAGCTCAAAAATTCTTCGTCGCTGATAGCGAAACTCAGTGGTGGAAGAGACAACCCGAATATGCTCTCCTTCGCTCATCGTCTTTACACGTAAGAGATCAAATTTCTGAACTTCTCGAAAAACAAGCGTTTAGACAAGAAGCCGATGGAAAGATCAGCAGTGTCAAAGTGGTCCGATTCGAGAAGTGGTTTATGCCGGAGAAGACCTATGTGAGTCTCAGAACTAGGTGCAAATTTCTAAGAGTGAATTTAAGGTCTACCGCATCGAAGTGCGTAGGAAGAACATGAACGTATTCACCACCGTTTACCGAACATTCGACGAGTTCAATGAGCTCTACATGAAACTGTATGGTCGCTTTCCAATAGCCATTCTCCCTCCGATAACTCGACGCACGACCATGGGCAGATCGAACATTCGGAGTGTGGCCCTCCGAAGACAGTTCGAGATTCAGCTCTTCCTGCATAAACTGTTCGAGCTTTCTGATGAGATTTGCCACGTAAGCTTAAATCGAGACAAAAATATACACCCAACGTTTAAGTGCGACTTGATCTACACCTTCTTCCACTCCATCTACCGTGACTGCGACCCCTCTGCGTTTAACAAAGGAAGAAATTCGCCCCGTATGTGCTCTTCTACCGTACCCTTATTATGACCTACGATGTTCTAGAAGCCGAGGACGACAATTCGTCGAATGTAAACAACGCTGGGAACGTGTTCCTCCGTCTTTCCTATGCTGAACAGAGAGGAAGTCTCAGCATCTTTGTCGGACACGCCAAACACCTGCCACTGGTAGGCAGCGGTCAGCCGCCAGACTCCTACGTGAAGACCTACATGCGCCCGGACCCTCAGCGTTCGAGCAAGAGGAAGACTCAAGTGGTGCGCAACACCCAAAATCCGACCTTCAACGAGGAGGTATGCTTAAAAACAAGAGATAAAATTGTACTGGTTGTTTAGATCACCTACAATCTTCTGGGAGAGTACCCTCCGAGCACGACTATGTTGAAGGTTGCCGTCTGGCACTACGGCTCGTCCATTGTCAAGGACAACTGCATGCTGGGATGTGTCTACATTCCGTTAACGAAGCTCAACGACGTCAAGGTTGACCGAAAGGGGGTGAAAACTTTAGAAAATTGGTATGAGTTGTCGCGCTACGAATGATCCTAAGTCCGCCCATCAGTCATGTATCTCGGGTAGCAAACACTATTAAGCTGCTGCGCATTCTCTTAAATCTCCTAAAATTGCCTTAAATAATTCTATATCATCTTGAATCGGTTAACTCGTGTTATGGCAACTTCCGTGTAATTTACTGCACATCTTTAAGATAGATGTTCCGAAGACGGTTATGTACTTAACTTCATATAATATTGTATTGTATATAAAGTGTTTTATAATCTTTGAATAAAT